>CAJNOJ010000286.1:69174-120782 GCA_905250025.1 Adineta ricciae
AAAAGAGCCTTACAGAAATAGATTATTCGTATTTCACTATGATTGAAAAACAGTATGTAAGAATGAAAAGAGCAATTTTTCTCTACACAGTTTAACATGAATTCAATCAGAATAAAGGAGCTTGAATGTAGTGTAAGGACCGTGAAAACTTTACAAGAGATATAAGGTGCCACTTTTTAACATTATAATATTTAAGAGAGAGTCCATTGTCCATCGAGTATTATTTTATATATCCATACACTCGTCAAAATTTTATTTTACAGCTTGACAGTTTCATTGTGTATAGTATCACTAGAAACTCTTAAATCCAAATCTTCAGCGCATTTGGTTAAATTAATGAAGAGTTAGCTTAATTGTACTGTGAAGGACTGAAAAAAACCTACTTCTGAATTTGATTCAAAGTTCTGCGGAAAAGTTTGAGGTTTATCTCGATAGAGAAACTTATTAAAATCCTTGGTGTGACAATTAAAAGATGCAGCATTAAAAGTTGAATAAAACTGCCTGTTTGCGTCTTTTTTTTCTATTAACTCAATTTTTTGCCCAGGCAGCACCATGCTGAAAAGAAGCTATTTTTCCAGTGCATAAAAGGTAAGTGTTTTTCAGTGTATCAGCTGTCGTTCCGTCAAAACACGAGACCCCAAGCTGAATTTTTGATATATTCTACATTTTCTTCTCCTCTACAAAATGGTATGCTCGGTGTGAGAATCGTGTTGCAACTTTTGTTTTTTAGTCGTTTTTAAGGATTTTTTAAAGAGATATCGAATATTTCTCAAGTCCCTATCATCAACAGATCAAGAAATGAATCTAATATTCGGAATCAACACAAAAGCCTTCATTAAAAACCATCAAAACTAGGTGCATAAAATGTTTGTAAAAACTGATCTAAAGAGAATCTCAATATGTAATACTTTGGTCTTCTTCCAATACTCGCATATTTTCCACATGAAAACGTAATTGATTGTTCATTTTTATTCATTTCAGATCTTCTTTTCATCGTTTACATTCAAACCATTAAGTTATATATGCGACTTCTATTTTTTAATTATTATGAACAAAACATAGATGAAGATTAATGTCTATATAATCGGTTAAACTTCAAACACAGATGAACACGACTTTTCAGAGGTGCCGTATTTATTATGAGACTATAGCAATAATCTAGTGTATTATGAAGTATTCTGTAAGTTTATAATCGAGTTATGAATACATTTCATTTTTCTTCGTTTCATTTCTCATTAATTTTCTCTCGGTGGTTATTTTAATTACAAAAATCTTGTCAAAAAGTTCCGCTTTGGTAATAAATAGGTATGCAACAATCCCGATTCTAGAGTAAGTGGGAATCGATCGGAATTGGTTCAGAATCGACCAGAAGTGGCTGGAATCGAGCCGAGATATATTCAAATATGTTACTACTTTTAACTAAAGCGTGAAAGTTGTTAACTATGGCATGTCGGTTCCGAATCAATTCCAGGCAATCCTAGTCAGTTTCATTCGATTTTGGAATCGGGATTGGTGCATGGCTACTTCTGACCAGCTAACTTTACCCAGCTGCGCGAAGCGACAACTATGAAACAAGTAATACAGATGATTTGAACGGCAAATGGCAAGAGATAATGAAGTACAGTAGACAGTCAATTGTATGGGTCCGAGATCATTCAAAATTTAATGGCGAGAGGTAGGTTTGAATTACTCGTCTAGTTCTGACTTTTTTCGGACAATCATAATCATCACTCAAACCAAGATAGGCTAATCAAGCCGAAACCACTTCTGGATTTGCGGAGAGCCAGATTTTCGTCTATATATGTTCCTGGTGCAGTTGTTAAAGTCGATGAAACTATGACACCATGGCGTGGAAGACTTTTTGTTCAAATAATATATACCTGGAAAAGCGCACAAATATGAAATAAAAATGTACAAGCTAGCCGCTATAAACGGATATACATGGAATTATTTGATCTATACTGGTGAACAAGATCCGATGGCAGGTGCTGGACATGTTGGGACAGTCGTGATGAACTTATTGGATGGGCTCCCATGATGTTATAGAACTGTAGTGGCTGACCACTTCTTTACCAGTATTTCCCTTGCAAAACGTTTGTTAGCACACGATACGTACCTTATTAGAACGCTGAGAAGTAATCGTGCCGCGTCAGGAAGAGAACTTCTTCAACAACAGTTGTGGTAGACACTGGAAAAGCAAATGTTCAAAATGAGTCAATTATGAAGCCACAAGTTGTGTTAGATTATAACAAAGGAAGACAAGGTACTGATTTATCTGATCAGCTATCAGCATATTATACATGTTTCAAACGATCTATAAAATGGTATCGAAAGGTGGGACTTGAATTGATTTTTGGAACGACTATAGTGAACAGTTATCTGGTATATAAGGAATAACATTCAGCAAACTATATGACGATTCTGAAGTTTCGTGAAAGTCTTGTGAGATCGTTAGTGCTCGGCATGTCATTCGAGCAACTGAAACTAAGTCCAAGAAAAAAATCAATAAGCCAAACGAAGGGCAAACTTGTTGACTATATACTCGAAGAAAAAGAAGGATCTGCTCGCGATGTTCGAAGACGCTGTGGTAGTTCCTACGAGAGAATCAGTCAACAACAATCGAGAGAAGTCGGTCATGCAGCTGCAAAGAAAGTAAAAACTTGCTGTCCTGATTGTTTCAATCAGAAGCATCTTACTTTCTAATAAACGGCTAAATAATATCAAGGATAGAGTTAATGACATTTAGTGTGTAACATCTGACTAAGAAAACAGATAGAAAAAAGTTTTTCTCTATCGAGTTTTTTATTTTAAAAAAATGTGAGACCAACTGGTGGGTCCCATCGTGTCGAATGTGTTAAAACATTTTCTTTGTAATCATTCCTCATTGATAATATTTTTAAATATACATTCAGAAAAAAAACGTCAACGGAAAAGCAAATGGATGGAAAAAGAGCAGATGTTCTATATTTTCATTTGAAACTCTTCGATAAAAAATGAAGTTGATACAGATCTTCATGTTTATCTCAATATATTTCAAATGTTATTCTCTTTATACATTTTATCATCGAAATAACGATCAAACATTCCATTGTTTATATGCTCATATAGAATATTCTCATCAAGTCGATAGCGGAACTTATTTAACACTTTCACACCTCATTCCTTTTTGTCAACAATTCAATGAAAACGACAAACCAAATGAAAATGTGGAAAATGACATAAGTTTTGAAGATTTATCGAGAAATGGAATATCAAGTTCGCAATTATTGAAATGGTTTGTTCCAATTGATATTGCAGAAGAATATGAGATCAATAGTAAACATTCGAATGAATTCTTTTATAATTGTTCATTTCCTTGGTTTGGTTCAACATGTCAGTTTCAATTAATTAAAGATCAACAGGTCACATTTGGTGAACTTGTTCGCTTTATTTTTCTCGAACGTGATTCTCCATCATCTGATCTTGATTTTCCTATCGATACATGTTATCTCTTCTTGAAGAATTGTATTCGTGGACCATCACCAGTGTGTCTCGACTGGCGTGAAATTTGTAATGGTGTTGATGATTGTATTGATGGAGAAGATGAAGAATTTTGTGATTTATTAGAAGAAAATCGATGTTCAAATGAAGAATTTCAATGTTTGAGAAGTAAAGAATGTATTTCACGAAAATTTTTCAATGACCACACAGAAAGTCTTGATTGTCTTGATACGAGTGATGAAAAAGAAAAATTCGAAACAGAATTTGGAGAAGATTGTATCAAATTTCCAACATTTGAGTGCGAAGAAATAGGTCGTGGTGTTCGGGATTATTTTTCATGTGGTAATGGGCAAATAAAATTAAATCTAATGCCTCGTTTTCACGCTTTTTGTGTAAATCTACGAGATCAACGTATGACAAAAACTCTTTTTACTTCATTTCATTACATTTCCAATATTCCATGTCGAAAACGTCTCATGTGTTACATTCGTCCTGATCGAATTCATTTTCTTTCACATTTACTAGATGAAATTCATTGTGAACTTCCTCTTGAACATTGTCCATTGGAATGGGTCGTCTTTCCCGAATATCCTATACTTTACTCAACGTTTCAATTTGTTTATTTTACAAATCGATCGATATCTTTATCAACATATGACATTACACCAGATTTGATTTGTTTTAACGCAATTCGATGTCCAGAGTATGTCTTTTGTTCGATAGATATCGAAATACAACATGATCTCCATTGTTGTCGTGCTTTTGATATATTATATCATTCAATTGATACCTGGGATGCATTCCAGCTTATGTTTGAACTTATTTTTCAAAATTGCTTCAAAACTGTTCAAAATGATACATCATTATCGATTGATGAAAACGCAAATTCTTCTGTAAATCTCTGGCTGAATTCACATAAAACATTTTCATTTGCATATTTTTGCGATGGTCAATGGCACATACGAGATAATGACGAATCGATGGAAACTGATGAAACTAATTGTGATTTATGGCCATGTAATAATCCATATACTCGATGCAATCAATATTTACATTGTTGGAATGCAATTGATGAAGTCAATTGTCCTAAAGATCGATGTGAATCTGATGAAATTTATTGTAAGGATGAGACTTTTCAGATTCGTTATTGTTTACCTAGATCATTTCTAGCAGATGATCATACAAAATTTACTTCCGATCGATATTCACGAGTTGTACATTTAATCAATGAAACAATTGGTGATGTGAAAAATTATTTCTTTTGGAATCAAATCAAATGTCTCACTGTGGAATATTCGAATCAGAATGATTTGACACGATTAGTTGCAAATAACAACGATACTTGTTTAATGCCAAAACATCCGAAATTTGTTTTTCCTAAAACCATGATTGTTATGAGAAACAAAACAGAACTTTGTAGAGCTGGTTCAACTGTTACGAGTAATTATATTGAAGATCGACCATATCTTCAATCAACACATTTGGGTTATTTTCCATCGATTGTTCATCCGATTTCTCATCAATCAACAATAGTTCAATCAGATGAAGCATCTCCTATTGATCTTGATACAGATGAAGTTGTTAGTTGGCATTGTAATCGAGGATTTGCCATTTTTTATCAAAATAATCAAACGATCGAATGTCTTTGTCCACCAAGTTATTTTGGTTCACGATGTCAATGGCAAAATCAACGTATTAGTTTATCATTTCAATTGAAATATTTCACTTTCATATATGAAATGCCTATTTTCCAAGTCATTCTTATGCTTATTGATGATCAAAGACAAATTTCCCCGTATAATGAACAAATAATTCATGTTCCGAAACGTGATTGTGGAATTAAATATCATTTTTATTTACTTTATCCATCAAGACCAAAGAATTCTTCGCTGAATTATTCAGTTCAGATTGATATTTTCAATCGAATTACATTGACACATTGGGCAAGTTGGCTTTTTCCTATTACATTTGCATTTTTGCCTGTCAATCGTATTTCCGTTGAATTACTCATTCCCTTAAATCCTCAGCAAACCGAATTGTCNCCGAAACGTGATTGTGGAATTAAATATCATTTTTATTTACTTTATCCATCAAGACCAAAGAATTCTTCGCTGAATTATTCAGTTCAGATTGATATTTTCAATCGAATTACATTGACACATTGGGCAAGTTGGCTTTTTTCTATAACATTTGCATTTCTGCCTGTCAATCGAATTTCCGTTCAATTACTCATTCCCTTAAATCCTCAACAAACTGAATTGTCATGTTCATTATCATGTGGAAATCATGGAAGATGCCTCAGATATGTCAACAGAAATTCCTCATACTTTTGTCAATGTGATTCAGGTTATTCGGGACTGAATTGTCAAATTAAACACAATTGCTCTTGTTCGTCCGATTCCTTTTGTCTTAGTTCATTCATTTGTATTTGTCCATTGTATCAATTTGGTTCAAAATGCTATTTGACACATCGGACATGTCAATTTTCGATGAATCCTTGCGAAAATGAGGGTCAATGTGTCCCAAATGACGATCGTGTTGCTTTGGATACGTTTACTTGTGTCTGTAAAGAAGAATTTTTCGGTGAACGATGTGAAAATCGTCAAACTCGAATTGATATTCAATTTACTGACGAAATCAATTTACCGATTTTAGTTCATTTAATCACAACTTACGAAAGCTCAACTCATTTACAAACTACAATTTTAAAACAAATCAAATATGGACAAAATCAAGTGACAATTCTCACATCAAATACATTTCATCTTGGATTTGTAGAATTTCTTCCAGGAGATTATTATTTAATCATTAAACGTGAACATTTTATCAAATCTGAACATATTCAAACAAAATTATTACCCAACTATCGATGTGTGTTTATCAATGAATTGTTAAATGAAACATTGAAATCTTTTCATTATCTTCATCGTGTCAAATTCTATCCAGTTTTATGTCGAGAAAATCAACAATTAATGTGTTTTTATGATGAAATTTATACGTGTATTTGTGATGAAAATCGCTTTTCAAATTGTTTTTTATTTGATCGAAATACGACTTATAATTGTGATCAAAGAGAAAATCCTTGTGAAAATAATGAAAAATGTTTTTTAGCAAATCAAACGTGTTCAAGTTCAATAAAATGTTTATGTTCAGGTTGTTTTTACGGAACAAAATGTCAGTTCACAACTGAAGGTTTTGTTTTATCTCTCGATTATATTCTCAGTTATCATATTAAACCAAATCTTTCATTTTCTCGTCAACCATTTATTGTCAAAGTGAGTGTCGGAATCGGTACAATGATGTTTCTCATTGGATTTATCGGTGGTTTCTTATCAGTTGTAACATTTCGTGTGAAGAAAATTCAAATAAATGGTTGTGGATTTTATTTATTTGTATCCGGATGGATTTCACTTGTAATTGTATGTGTATTAATGATCAAATTCGTGCAATTGATATTATTACAAACGAAAGTTTACAATAATTTATCGATTTTTCGTTTGAATTGTATTGTATTGGATGTGTTCATTAAAATTCTATTAGCGATTAACGATTGGTTGGATGCGTGTGTTTCAATTGAACGTATTATCACGGTTAAACAAGGTTTGACATTTAATAAAATCCAAAGCAAACAAATGGCAAAATGGATCACTTTTATTGTTTGTCTCCTTTCGATTCTTAGTCATCTTCATGATCCTCTTCATCGTCAATTGATCAAAGATATGGATATTGATGAAGAACGAATATGGTGTATCGTTCAATATTCATCATCATTCAATACTTATAATTCATTTGTAACTCTATTTCATTTTTTCGTTCCATTTACAATTAATTTTTTCTCAACAGTAATCATTATAATTACAATAGCTCGAAATCGTTCAACTGTTCAACAAAGATTAACATATGTGGAACATTTAAAATTACAATTCAATGAGCATAAACATCACTTTATTGCATCATTTACTTTNTGGTGTATTGTTCAATATTCATCGTCATTCAATACTTATAATTCATTTGTAACTCTATTTCATTTTTTCGTTCCATTTACAATTAATTTTTTCTCAACAGTAATCATTATAATTACAATAGCTCGAAATCGTTCAACTGTTCAACAAAGATTAACATATGTGGAACATTTAAAATTACAATTCAATGAGCATAAACATCACTTTATTGCATCATTTACTTTCGTATTATTGGGATTACCTCGTCTTATCATCTCATTTATAAGTGGATGTATGAAATCACCAAAGAATTCATGGTTATTTCTAACTGGATATTTTCTTTCATTTTTACCATCGATGATGACTTTTGTCGTTTATGTTTTACCATCAAAAACTTACAAAGATGAATTTGATAATCTTCTTCGAAAACAATTTCGACGCTTTCGTAATTAAACTCCACGAAAATGTGAAGTCAGAAAACATTACGGAAGAGAGTCGTTATCCCTTGAAAATATTTTCTCTTTGTTCAGCTTTAACCAACTAAAGGGAATATGAAAACTGCGAGAGAAACATGGTTAGGTTTTTATTCTTTCAGGTGTATATAGTAACATAATAAATAACGGATACGTTGACTCATAGATTTGAATGTTAATCTTACTAGTTCTCTATATACAAAACAATTGCAAAACGGGGTATGTGTAGAGATGTGTCAATTCAAAATTCTTTTGAATAAATTTTTATTTCGAAGCTAAATTAAGTATGGACAAACGACTTTTAAGGACATACAGTCTTTCCTCGATGATCGTAAGTATAGTTTTTAGTATTTATGTTGTTTTTATGAAATCTTGGTCATCCACCGATTGGTAATAGAAATAATCTAAATCTAACCGCGATTATGTACATTGTCTATGTTTATATAATTAAATAATTAATTTGATGTACTCAGATTTAAAAATAATTGCTTTTTGTTCAATAAGGTTCTCTAATATATACATTTAGAAGTATTTATATAATTCATCAGATAGTATCGATAGAAGATACGTTTTAATTTTAGTCCCTAAACATATCTTTTTTTCGTAATAAGCAAGAACAACAACCAATCAAATCTCTATAATTGATCTGATGGCTATTTTCGAGGTTATATGTTTACACGTCTCATTTTGTTCCTACATCATTCAGTGTCTGTCTTGATATATTTTTTTCTCTATAATTCGATGTTCTTACCCACGTCTTTCTATACATCCTATCTTTCCTCTTCGATATTAAATACAAAGAAACATTCGTTTAACTAGCAAATTTACAAACGATTAAAATATGATGAGATGAGATTATCATTTGCCTTCATCAGTCCCTGTCTTTCTACTATAACATGGTACGCATGAATAATTTTATGTATTGTAGACATTGAGATTAAAAAGAAAAAGACTTATCACCTCACCCTTCTATAGAAGAAGAAGTACATCATTAGTAATTATTTTATCTGTCGTTTGTCTTGGACTTATTTTATTCGCAATTGCAATAGTTATTGTACTAGCCTTGATTTCATTATATTTGTCACAATGAGAATCATCAAGTCAGCCTATAGTTATCGTCTATGTGACAAAAAATATGCTTTTCCTTGAAAAATCCTATTTCAGTCAGCTACTGCTCTTGATGGTGCCGTTTATACTTGCAATATTCATGAGTCTTCAGATGTTACCTGTCGTACTTCCAATGGCGATGTTTTGACTTTAACGGGTTTGTTTTATGCTGCTAATAATAGTGTTTGCATGGCTCCTTATAGTTGTTATCGTTGTTGTTGTTGTCAGTCAAGTTCTGGATGATGATGATGATTATTACATTTGTAATTTTATATAGACTTTTTCCTTACTCTCTTTCGATTTTCATAAGTTTTATTTTGTAATTACTATGAACATATCCGAAAGACTAATATTTTAATGCTGATTTAAAGAAAAGAAGGAAGATGGAGAACTCAATTAAAGTTCTTTTGGGAGGATGCATTGTAAGAACGGAAAAGTTTTTTTCTATTATATAAAAATGACTTTTATAGAGTTTGGATGTATGGATATTTATTCACAATGTGATTTAACTAGAAATTTGCCATGATTTTACAGTATTTATTCATATCGTTGAAAAATTATGAAAAGTCAATCGTATAGGAGAAAAGCAATAGAATAATAATTTATAACAAATGATAATTCTTTATTAGAACGTTAAATCAAGTTAATTTTTCAATGAATTTTCTAATCATTAATATCCTTTTTCAAGACCGTAATAGCTTTAGCAATAAAAGTATATTTATGTGGTTATTCAAAACATTGATAATAAGATGATTATTATTTTTCCGAATATATATCGTCATACTAGTTAGTAGAGTTATATAAGAGAGAACATTTTTAGTTTCAAATTCCGATTTGTATATTTATCTTTAATGACAATGGCAAGTACAAAGTTCTACCGAGACAATTAAATTGAGACTTCCATCGTTTTCATATGTTGATTGACTATTGGCATATGCACGATAATAACCAGCAGTATTTCGATTGTCCTTTTCGAGATAAAAACAATTACGACAGTTATTACATTCTATTGAAGTATTCGTATAATCTAAATAAAAAGAAATCGTTTTTCCAACAAGAAAACAGTTCATATGTTACTAGAGAGCTGAATCATTAGTTGAACAATTGTATCATGTTGATCGTTGATTCGTTCTTTGAGTTGTTGATTTTCATTAATGAGTTCACTCAATGTCGATCGAAGAGGTTCAAAAGTACATTTCGATTCATGATTTGCTAATTGGTCACGCGTGCCTTTCCATGGACATTTGATATCTGCTGCCGAACAAGAAACATGAACTTTCGGACAAGTTTTCTCGATATGTTCATGAAAATCACGTCTTCGTATGTTTGTAGTTTCACACAATGTACATTTAACCGGAAGATATTCAACGAAATTCTTTACCGAATGAGTTGCTTGTGCGAGACTATTAATTGATCCAATATGTTTTCGACAAATGGGACATGATGAATTTCCACCGAAAATCCACTTTGTAATACATCGACGACAAAATGAATGATGACATGGAGTACGCAATGGATCGATGAAAGGAGAACTACAAACAATGCAGATGAATTCAGGTTCTATTGATGTTTCATTGACATATTCATAATTGGTATTATTAGCCATTCAAGTTTCAAAATCTCAAAGGAAATTTTTATGAATCATAAGACAATCCATTACATTGGTGATTCCTCTGTTTTCATCGTTCGACATTTTTAAAAAAGATGTCGTTTCTAATGAGATTTCATTGTGGATTATTATTCGTCAAAAAACAAGAAGTCAGAGTTTGACTTTTTTTATTTTCTAAAGCCTAAAGTTCACGTGTACAAGTAAATAATGTTCAGTAACTTGTGAACTACGTATGTCAAATGCAAGATGGCCGGAAGAATCACTGTGAATAAGTACAAAGCGCACACAAATACAACTGCAAAAATTAGAAGAGCGGTTACAGCAGTGAAATTAATCTTATATGCAGAAACAGTTGTTGTCACCCATTAGTTTGTATAAAAAGAAACCAGTCTTAATCATATAATAAAGCAGGCCATGAACATCCACCGATAGTTTCCACGATATAGGTTACTATTTTAAAAAAAAAACAAGTTTTTCTCGGGGAAATAGTTTCCATCTACATCTTACATTATAGCCACTGGTTGAAAAACTGCTTGAGTGACTCTTGAATCAAAGAACGTAACGTTTAATAAATCAGTATGGGAAATGTTTGATTAAGAATGGAAAGGCAAAAACAATTCTATTTTCTTTTGTAGAATATTTCTTCTCATCATTAAAAAAGTCACTGGATGTGAATATCTTGAGTATTGATAGTTTTTCCGAGTTCTTACATGAAGTGTACAAAGGAATTTCCCGTCCTTTTGCAAATATCTATCAAAAAATCATTAAAGGTTTCTAAAACGAAATTCAGTTTCATTTTTTACTAACGTTACGTTTCTTCGATCAGTTCTCTGCATGAACATATTCCAAATAAATATAGATGTCCAATGGATTGATATCGGGATTATCTATTTATCTTGAATATTTGAGAATAATAAAGAATTGATGAAAATATGTCGATGTCAATGTTATATATTTCATTTCCACCTTTTTGTAGCTTTATTCTCACATATCTCACTCATATCGGGATTACCTGTAAGTTATGTATATACTTGTTCCATGTTACTGGTTTCGTAGTATGAATCCTTTTGTTCTCTCTACTTTAAAAGACATATTCCTTCATTAACAAATACTCATCAATCTGAAATTGTTATTATTTTCCTTTACATAATTGTGTAATAACATTAAAAACGTGAATAGAACAAGTAATGATGTCATAGCATTGAAATAATGACTGTGTATAATCGAAATCAGTTGCATTTGTCCCTTCAAACGAACGAACATTGTGAAAAAAATCTTTGAATATAAAAAAAATCAAGAATATATCACCTAGTATAGTCGTATATATGACAGTGCAGATATTTTACTCAAGCACCGTCAACATAAAAATGTGTATGTGCACTGCATACACTGACGTCAATCAGCTAAAAATAAAATGATAAAGCGATTTTTTTGTTTGTATTCATGCGGAACTATATTTATTCGTAGATCATTGTTCGCTTGCGTTTATATTTTATTCGCTTAAACGTCTGCGTGTATCGATATCCCTGCTGTATCTCGCAGTACCAATCGGATAATTATGATGCAATCATTACAGATAATTTACACTGTATTGTCAATACTTTTATATATTAACTTGATTAATAGTGCAGCGATCGGTAATGTGTTAGGAAGTGCGGTTGGAGGTCTAAGTGGTGGAGTAGTTGGAGCAGCAAGTGGCGCAGTGGTTGGCACTGTCGTTGGAGGAGTTGCTGGATCAGCTTTGGGTGACCCTCTAACTGGTGCTACCGGGGGACTTTCGGGTGGACTCGCCGGTGGATTTTCGGGAGGGACGTTTGGTGGTGCTACAGGATCACAAATCGGTATTGTTACTGGAGATCTTACCGGCACTATCCTTGGTCAACCGACGGGAACGGTTCTTGGTACGGTCGTTGGTGGGGCGACGGGAGGTGTTCTTGGTGCTGGAGTAGGATCGTTAACAGGCACTCTAACCGGTGCCCAAGTTTCTGCTTCTGCAGGTGTACCCGGCCTTGTGGCAGGAACAACCGGAGGATTAGTTGGAGGACTAGGAGGAGGAGCTGTTGGTGGTTTGGTAGGTGGTGCCGGAGGAAGTCTGACAGGTCAAATTACCAATGATCTTACTGGTGGACTTGTGCGACGTCGCCGGCAATATTTCATTCAAGAAGCGAATCATCTCAATAATCTTTCTTGATTCCTTATTTAAGCTTTGATTGTCAATAAATATCAAAAGATGAAACTACTTTATCTGATTTCTATAACATTGATAAAAATAGTATAGCCGCTGTATTGCGATAAATTGCAAGAAAAGATAGATAGCTAGTTAGTCTTTCATGATAATGTGTTTATGGAATTGTACACTGCAATCATATTGCCATCGAGTGATATGACCTAAAAAGAAAGTAAAATCCATAGAAATATTTCACAGTAGCCATCAGCACAAAGAGCAAACCAACCATTGCATAGTTGACTACTATATTGCTTATATGCAAATCTATGACAAAGCATTAGGAAAATACTATCAATACAAGATGGAACACTTCAGACATACCTTCCATTACATGAAGCTGGTTATGTACTAAACTGTGTTATAAAAATGTTTTCACACTGCATTTCAGCGAGCATGGATTACTGAATGACAGCATGCTTTGTACAGCTTGTTACGAAGATTCAAGTAAACATATCATAGAAGATCTAAATCCGATTCTCATTGTAATTAATTCTCGAATTTCCACGAATCAATAAATACTCGAGTGATCGTTCTAATACAAATTTTCGCGCTGATTCGATACAATTATACAATCTTGGATGCCATTGGATTTGACTTTGTTTCAAACGTACATCCACACTCATTCGTTGTGTCCCCTCACGTTTATACCACTTTCTCGTGAAACAACACTATTTCAAACGATGAAAACGCAAAGAGTTAAAGTAAACGTCTGAAAGAATTGTCAACTGTTGAAACTTATTTTGAGAAAATGTAGAATGCGCGAGCTGTTTCCTAAACAATCCGAAGTATTCGGTTTATACACATAACTATTCATATCAGAGCTGTACGGTGGGAACCAATCGGATCCGTTAAAATTTCTGTGAATTCCTGAAGAGGGACTCAGAAATCGTAGCTGAATCCGAAACACGGATCCGGCTACAGTATCCTGACGACGTTTTCATATTTTATTCACGAGCTTCCATATACGGGTCGTATCCAATGTTTTCCTGTTCCGTCGAGAACATCCGAAGTCCGACGTGTCAGATCTTGCACGTTTTTCATATGTGATATTTGCATTCTCAATCCAAGCTTATTAGTTGATCTGTATTTTTTTAAATAGTCAAACTAGAATAAAAGGATTTCTATTCCGTGTGAGAAGTTTTCGATGCTTTTTTGACAGTTCACTGATTTCGGTACGCATTCAGTGGTACAAAGCTGCATTTTTTGCATTAATTCCAAACTAGTATAAAACATTAAACACTAAACCAAAGTCCATAGCTTGTCACGAGTAAACGTTCTTCAGTGCAATGCCAACACGATCCAGTGATCATCATTTTCCAACGCTTGAAGTTCGAATTTACTAAAAGCCTCTTAAATGTCTCGAAAAAAGCCGAAATGATTAAGACAAGGCATTCACAATCATTGCAAGCTGTGGAAAATCGCTCCGAATCACAAAAGAACCTATAAAGAGTTATTTTTACATCACGGAAATTCACATAATATTTATGTGAATTCGATTATAAATCGTACTCAGCTCATAAAGCAACAAATGAAATTCAGTCTAAATCCACCCTGTTAGGTAGAAACCCATGAATTGAATAGAAATGCCAGAAATTAGATTTAGATTTCGAATATGTCGAAGGATCATTTACTGTTTCGTTCTGCAGCACCACGTAGTATAGATAGGGGTGTTTTACTGAGCATTCAGTTGTATTTCCTTGAGATGAGTTTTTGGTGATTTCTACAGTGAATCCAGAGAAATCTAATCGAAATGCACTGATAATCTAGTTGCAATGCATGGAAATATCCGTTCGCATCTGATGGACTGAACAGTATTTGAGCATGTTAAATGCAGCTGAGAGCTGGAAAGTCCGTGTAATGATATTTAAGATACAGTTGAAATTTATTCTAGATACTTTTCGTTCATTCTGTCAGAGGAAGAGACGTTGAATTCATTGTTTTGGGTTATGAAACCAGATCGGTAGATAGAATTTGATGGTGTACACAGAATCTCCTAGAGAAATTTATTAACATTACATTTGATTTCTGGTTATGGGATACCGCGTGGTTCTGAGTATTTCCTGGTGGGATACTGATCGGTCCCGATTTTTACGACGACTGGATTGCCAAGTCTTTGAACGGTTCTGGTACAGATAGATTCCAGTGCGACGATGTGGGAAAATACCACGGGTCTGGCGGGATCCATCTACCAAAATCATTGGCCTGGGTAGTTAAAATATAAATCAATGCGTAGTCGTAGCTGAAGATCATGGCAGAAAAATATCTAACTCACTTCAGCGACAATTGTCAAGGAAATTTTCGCAATACCTGGATTTATCTCACACGATATACCAATGCCAAACAAGGAGCAATCGACAAACTTCAATGATTTTTTTTCTTAGCTCATACAGGAAGGAAACAGAATGCGACGAACGCACATTCCTCTATAGCGGAAATTTGTTTCCGAGTAGAAAATTTTGAAAGAACATATTTAAATGCGGCCATTCTTTGTAGAGAAATGCTTTATGTTAAAAAAATTCTCTTTTATTACGTATGCAGACGTTTATTTGTGCACAAAACGTTATGGCACTATTTACATTGTTGCATGGAAAAGAAACAGAAAAAAATTGCTTCAACGTTTCCGGTACATTAATAGTTTTTTTCCTTTTTTAACAGCATCGGTCGCATTTCATGAGTTCGCTGTGTAGTATAATCAAAATTTTCTCCAATCAACTTTGATGTCTCTTTTACTTCACACGCAGCCGTACTATACATCGAAGATGATCAATATCTGACGATTACTCTGATTCTCTCATTCAGCCTTCTGGTTGTAAGAAATACATTTCTGAATTCTTAAAGAGCTCGCTATTAACAGCAGACTGCTGAGATTTTTCTGAAAAATTTTAAGAGTTCTAAAGTATTATTACTACACTATTGTTTTTGTGCCCTTATCAGTGTCAAGATTTTAGAACCTTCTTTAAATTTGAAAGAATTTCCTCGCCTACGATGTGAAATATAAATATACTATTATTATAAGTCTAGTTGTTGATTGATAAAATTCAAGGACATCTAAAGAATAGTATTTATATATCTTTCGAAGGATAGATTTACACATACATACTAAATTTTTGACTTTTTGCGATGCGATTAAGACCCTAAGATGAACACTTTCGTGTGCCGTAGCTTATCGCGGTTTTGATCGAAAAAACTTTCTGCGGGACGTCTGACAGTGAATTTTTAATTTTACTCCGTAGGATCGTAGATGTGTAGGTAAAACTTTCGAAAAATATACACTTACAAAATCTGGGTTAAATATATATATCGTATGGTATATCAGTCAATACAGCTAAACGAGATTCGTTGAATAATATATATATATATATATAACTATTTACATACAACTATTCACGCATATTGAAAGCTGAATCTGCCATGGATAATCATAGATACTCGATTATAATATGCCTTAGTACATTCTTGCACTAGTTTTTACTAGTAGTTCTGATATTAATAAAGAATTTGTTTTGAAAATAAGCGATCTATTTTGAATTCGGTTAGATTTTCACATTTATATGGAGTATATCTCTGTATGTAAGCTAATATAATCATATTTTTGGATAGAGCTCACCGAGATCTACCTAGCACACCTTCTCAGGTAAATCTTATTTAGAAAAGGTCGAATTCGTGGTCCACTTCATCTACAGAATAAATGTCTATGATATTTTCATATAAAAAAAGCAGCTCATTCATACTGAGTCGGTCTTTAATCGAAATTATCAAAACTCTTCGTAACTGCGNTATTTCATTTTTTCGTTCCATTTACAATTAATTTTTTCTCAACAGTAATCATTATAATTACAATAGCTCGAAATCGTTCAACTGTTCAACAAAGATTAACATATGTGGAACATTTAAAATTACAATTCAATGAGCATAAACATCACTTTATTGCATCATTTACTTTAGTATTATTGGGATTGCCTCGTCTTGTCATCTCATTCATAAGCGGATGTATGAAATCACCAAAGAATTCATGGTTATTTCTAACTGGATATTTTCTTTCATTTTTACCATCGATGATGACTTTTGTTGTTTATGTTTTACCATCAAAAACTTACAAAGATGAATTTGATAATCTTGTTCGAAAACAATTTCGACGCTTTCGTAATTAAACTCCGACTAATTATGATTACGGAAGGGAGTCTTTGTTCAGCTTTAACGAATTAAAGAGAATATGAAAACTGCGAGAGGAGCATGGTTAGGTTTTTACTCTTTCAGATATATATAGTAACATAATAAATAACGGATACGTTGACTCATAAATTTGAATGTTAATTTTACTAGTTCTCTACATACAGAACAATTGCAAAACGGGGTATATCTAGAGATGTGCCAATTCAAAATTCTTCTGGATAAATTTTTATTTCGAAGCTAAATTAGTATGGACAAGCGACTTTTAAGGACATACAGTCTTTCCTCGATGATCATATGTATAGTTTTTAGTATTTATGTTGTTTTCATAAAATCTTGGTCATTCTCTGATTGATAATAGAAATAATCGAAATCTAACCGCGATTATGTACATTGTTCAATAAGGTTCTCTAATATATACATTTAGAAGTATTTATATTATTCATCAGATAGTATCGATAGAAGATATGTTTTAATTTTAATTCCTAAAGATATCATTTTTCGTAATAAGCAAGGATAACAAGCATCACTCGAATATCTATAATTGATCTGATGGCTATTTTCGAGGTTATATGTTTACATGTCGTTTTTTGTTCCTACATCATTCGATGTTCTTACCCACGTCTTTCTATACATCCTATCTTTTCTCTTCGATATTAAACATAAAGAAACATTTGTTTAACTAGCAAATTTATAAACGATTAAAATATGATAACATGATATTATCATTTACGTTCATCGGTCCCTGTCTTTCTACTATAACATTGTACACATGAATAATTTTATGTATTGTAAACATTAAGATTAAAAAGAAAAAGACTTATCATGGTTCATATGAACAATAAACTTAATGCTAAATCAATGCAATCGTAATAATTCTTGCTTTTTTTTCTTCAATTAACATGTACAAATTTGTATATTTCTATTCTACGGAACAGGAAGTACATCATTAGTAATTATTTTATCTGTCGTTTGTCTTGGACTTATTTTATTCGCAATTGCAATAGTTATTGTCTATGTGACAAAAAATATGCTTTTCCTTGAAAAATTCTATTTCATTCAGCTACTGCTCTTGATGGTGCCGTTTATAATACTCGCAATATTCGTGGGTCTGCAGGCGTTACCTGTCGTAGTTCCAATGGCGATGTTTTGACTTTAATGGGTTCGTTTTATGTTGCTATTAATGGTGTTTGCATTACTCCCTATAGTTGTTATCAGTCAAGTTCTGGTTGATGACGATTACTATGCATCGATAATTTTATATAGACCTGTTCCTTGCTCTATTTCGATTTTCATAAGTTTTATTTTTTAGTTACTATGAATATATCTGAAAGACTGATATGTTAATGCTGATTTAAAGAAAAGAAGGAAGATGGAGAACTCAATTAAAGTTCTTTTGGGAAGATGCATTGTAAGAACGGAAAAGGTTTTTTCGTTTATATAAAATGACTTTTATAGAGTTCTGATGTATGGATATTTGTTCACAATGTGATTTAACTAGAAATTTGTCACGATTTTACAGTCTTTATTTATATCGTTGAAAAATTATGAAAAGTCAGTTGTATAGGAGAAAAGCAATAGAATAATAATTCATAACAAATGATAATTCTTTATTAGAACGTTTAATCAAGTTAATTTCTCAATGAATAGAGTTACATAAGAGAGAACTTTTTGACTTTCAAATTCCGATTTGTATATTTATTTTTAATGACAATGGCAAGTACAAAGTTCTACCGAGACACTTAAATTGAGACTTCCATCGTTTCCATATGTTGATTGATTATCGGCATATGCACGATAATAACCAGCAGTATTTCGATTGTCCTTTTCGAGATAAAAACAATTACGACAGTTACTACATTCGATTGAAGTATTCGTATAATCTAAATAAAAAGAAATCGTTTTTCCAACAAGACAACAGAGTTCATATGTTACTAGAGAGCTGAATCATTAGTTGAACAATTGTGTCATGTTGATCGTTGATTCGTTCTTTGAGTTGTTGATTTTCATTAATGATTTCAGTCAATGTCGATCGAAGAGGTTCAAAAGTACATTTCGATTCATGGTTTGCTAATTGGTCACGCGTGCCTTTCCATGGACATTTGATATCTGCTGCCGAACAAGAAACATGAACTTTCGGACAAGTTTTCTCGATATGTTCATGAAAATCACGTCTTCGTATGTTTGTAGTTTCACACAACGTACATTTAACCGGAAGATGTTCAACGAAATTCTTTACCGAATGAGTTGCTTGTGTGAGACTATTAATTGATCCAATATGTTTTCGACAAATGGGACATGATGAATTTCCGCCGAAAATCCACTTTGTAATACATCGACGACAAAATGAATGACGACATGGAGTACGCAATGGATCGATGAAAGGAGAACTACAAACAATGCAGATGAATTCAGGTTCTATTGATGTTTCATTGACATATTCATAATTGGTATTATTAGCCATTCAAGTTTCAGAATCTCAAAGGAAATTTTTATCAATCATAAGACAATCCATTACATTGGTAATTCCTCTGTTTTCATCGTTCGACATTTTCAAAAAAGATGTCGTTTCTAATGAGATTTCATTGTGGAGTATTATTCGTCGAAAAACAAGATGTCAGAGGTCGACTTTTTTTATTTTCTAAAGCGTAAAGTGCACGTGTACAAGTAAATAATGTTCAGTAACTTGTGAACTACATATGTCAAATGCAAGATGCCCGGAAGAATCACTGTCAATGAGTACAAAGCGCACACAAATACAACTGCAAAAATTAGAAGAGCGGTTACAGCAGTGAAATTAATCTTATATGCAGCAAAAGTTGTTGTCACTCATTAGTTTGTATAAAAAGGAACCAGGTTTACTCATATAATAAAGCAGGCCAAGAACACCCATTGATAGTATCCATGATACAGAATAGTTTGCGTCAAATCTATAAAAAAAAAACTTTTTGAATAAGTCTGCCATATCTCGCATCATATGAAATAACGAGAACAAAAATGAACTCTCTGTTTAGGTGTCTTTTATTTACAATACTCAAGTTTGCTAGAGAAATGATAGTCTGCACTAAGCTCTGCATATCTATACCAAAAAATCTTTATCGTCCTGTCAGCAACTGGAAGTTGTGGTTATTATTTAAGAAAAAAAACAAGTTTTTCTCGAGGAAATAATTTCCATCTACATCTTACATTATAGCCACTGGTTGGAAAACTGCTTGAGTGACTATAGAATCAAAGAACGTAACGTTCAAAAAATCAGTATGGGAAATGTTTAATTAAGAATGGAAAGGACAAAACAATTCTATTTTCTTTTGGGGAATATTTCTTCCCATCATTAAGAAAAGTAACTGGATGTGAATATCGTGAGTATTGATAGTTTTTCCGAGTTCTTATATGAAGTGTACAAAGGAATTTCCCGTCATTTTGCGAATGTCTATCGAAAAAAACTATTAAACGTTTCTGAAACAAAATTCAGTTTCATTTTTTACTAACGTTACGTTTCTTCGATCAGTTCTCTGCATGAACACATTCCAAATAAATATAGATGTCCAATGGATTGATATCGGGACTATCTACTGATCTTGAATATTTGAGAATAAAAAAGAATTGATGAAACTATGCCGATGTCAATGTTATATATTTCATTTCCACGTTTTTGTAGCTTTATTCTCACATATTTCACTCATATCGGGATTACCCGTGAGTTATGTATATACTTGTTCCATGTTACTGGTTTCGTAGTATGAATCCTTTTGTTCTCTCTACTTTAAAAGACATATTCCTTCATTAACAAATACTCATCAATCTAAAAAATTATTATTATTTTCCTTTACATAATTGTGTAATAACATTAAAAGCATGACTGTGTATGATCGAAATCAGTTGCATTTGTTCCTTCAAACGAATGAACATTGTGAAACAAATCAAGAATATATCACCTAGTATAGTCGTATATATAACAGTGCAGATATTTTACTCAAGCACCGTCAACATAAAAATGTGTATGTGCACTGTATACACTGACGTCAATCAGCTAAAAATAAAAACATAAAGCGATTTTTTTGTTTGTATTCATGCGGAACTATATTTATTCGTAGATCATTGTTCGTTTGCGTTTATATTTTGTTCGCTTAAACGTCTGCGTATATCGATATTCTTGCTGTATCTCGCAGTATCAATCGGATAATTATGATGCGGTCGTTACAGATAATTTACACTGTATTGTCAATACTTTTATATATTAACTTGATTAATAGTGCCGCGATCGGTAATGTGTTAGGAAGTGCGGTTGGAGGTCTAAGTGGTGGAGTAGTTGGAGCAGCAAGTGGAGCTGTGGTTGGCACTGTCGTTGGAGGAGTTGCTGGATCAGCTTTGGGTGATCCTCTAACTGGTGCTACCGGGGGACTTTCCGGTGGACTCGCCGGTGGATTTTCGGGAGGAACGTTTGGTGGCGCTACAGGATCACAAATCGGTATTGTTACTGGAGATCTTACTGGCACTATCCTTGGTCAACCGACGGGAACACTTCTTGGTACGGTCGTTGGTGGGGCGACGGGAGGTGTTCTTGGTGCTGGAGTAGGATCGTTAACAGGTACTCTAACCGTGTCCAAATTTCTGCTTCTGCAGGTGTACCTGGCCTTGTGGCAGGAACAACCGGAGGATTAGTTGGGGGACTAGGAGGAGGAGCTGTTGGTGGCTTGGTAGGTGGTGCTGGAGGAAGTTTGACAGGTCAAATTACCAATGATCTTACTGGTGGACTTATGCGACGTCGCCGGCAATATTTCATTCAAGAAGCGAATCGTCTCAATAATCTTTCTTGATTCCTTATTTAAGCTTTGATTGTCAATACATATCAAAAGATGAAACTACTTTATCTGATTTTTATAACATTGATAAAAATAGTATACCCGCTGTATTGTGATAAATTGCAAGAAAAGATAGATAGCTAGTTAGTCTTTCATGATAATGTGTTTATGGAATTGTACACTGCAATCATATTGCCATCGAGTGACATGACCTAAAAAGAAATTAAAATCCATATAAATGTTTCACAGTAGCTATCAGTACAAAGAGCAAACTAACCATTGCATAGTTGACTACTATATTGTTTATATGCAAATCTATGACAAAGCATTAGGAAAATACTATTAATACAAGATGGAACACTTCAGATACACCTCCCATCACACGAAGCTGGATATGTACTAAATTGTGTTATAAAAATGTTTTCACACTGCATTTCAGCGAGCATGGATTACCGAAGGAGAGCATGCTTTGTACATTTTGTTACAAAGATTCAAGTAAACATATAATAAAAGATCTAAATCCGATTCTCATTATGATTAATTCTCGAGTGATCGTTCTAATACAAATTTTCGCGCTGATTCGATAAAATTATACAATCTTGGATCCCATTGGGTTTGACTTGGTTTCAAACGTACATCCACGCTCATCCGTTGTGTCCCATCACGTTTATACCACTTTCTCGTGAAACAAAACTATTTCAAAACTTACACATTTCACCCGCCCACCCTAATTCTACTTTTATAATAAATGCTTTTGTATTAACCGTAGGTAACAATTAGTCAAAATATGTACTGAATAGTATCGCAAGGTAATTATTTAGAGCAGTAAATATCCAGTATTAATATACTGACGGCAAATTTATCTTTCGATGAGAAGATGTAGACTGCGCGAGCTGCTTCCTATACAATTCGAAGTATTCGGTTTATACACATAACTATCCATATCAAAGCTGTACGGTGGAAACTAACTAGATCCGTTAAAATTTCTGTGTATTCCTGTTCCGTCGAGAACATCCAAAGTCCGACGTCTCAGATCTTGCACGTTTATCCAAGCTTATTAGTTGATCTGTATTTTTTTAAATAGTCAAACTAGAATAAAAGGATTTCTATTCCGTGTGAGGACTTTTCGATGCTTTTTTGACAGTTCACTGATTTCGACACGCATTCAGTGGTACAAAGCTGCATTTTTTGCATTAATTCCAAACTAGTATAAAACATTAAATAGTAAACCAAAGTCCATAGCTTGTCACGAGTAAACGTTCTTCAGTGCAATGCCAACATGATCCAGTGATCATCATTTTCCAACGCTTGCAGTTCGAATTTACTAAAAGCCTCTTAAATGTCTCGAAAAAAGCCGAAATGATTAAGACGAGACGTTCACAATCATTGCAAACAGTAGAAAATCTCTCCAAATCAAAAAATAACCTATAATAAGTTGTTTTTACTTTACAGAAATTCACATAATATTTATCTGAATTCGATTCGAAATCGTACTCCGGTCATAAAGCAACAAATGAAATTCAGTCTAAATCCACCCTGTTAGGTAGAAACCCATGAATTGAATAGAAATGTCAGAAATTAGATTTAGATTTCGAATATGTCGAATGATCATTTACTGTTTCGTTCTGCAGCACCCAGTAGTATAGATAGGGGTGTTTTACTGAGAAATCTAATCGAAATGCACGGAAATATCCGTTCGCATCTGATGGACTGAACAGTATTTGAGCATGTTAAATGTAGCTGAGAGCTGGAAAGTCGGTGTAATGATGTTTAAGATACAGTTGAGATTTATTCTAGATACTTTTCGTTCATTCTATCAGAGGAAGAGACGTTGAATTCATTGTTTGGGTTATGAAACCAGATCGGTAGATAGAATTTGATCGTGTGCACAGAATCTCCTAGAGAAATTTATTAACATTATATTTGATTTCTGAGTATTTCCTGGTGGGATATTGAACAGTCCCGATTTTTACGGCGGCTGGATTGCAAAGTCTTTGAGAGGTTCTGGTACAGGTAGAATCTAGTGCGACGATGTGGGAAAATACCACGGGTCTGGCGGGATCCATTTACCGAAATCATTGACCTGGGCAGTTAAAATATAAATCGATGCGTAGTCGTAGCTGATGATCATGGCAGAAAAATCTCTGACTCACGTCAGCGACAATTGTCAAGGAAATTTTCGCAATACCTGGATTTATCTCACACAATATACCAGTGCCAAACAAGGAGTAATCAATAAACTTCAATGAATTTTCTGATTTTTTTTTCTTAGCTCAGACAGGAAGGAAAAAGCTTCAATCATTTTTTCTGATTTTTTTTCTTAGCTCAGACAGGAAAGAAACAAGATGCGACGAACGCACATTCCTTTATGGCGAAAATTTGTTTCCGAGTAAAAAATTTGGAAAGAACATATTTAAATGCGGCCGTTCTTTCTAGAGAAATGCTTTATGTTAAAAAAAATTCTTTTTTATTACGTATGCAGACGTTTATTTGTGCCTAAAACGTTATGGCACTATTTACATTGTTGCATGGAAAAGAAACGGAAAAAGATTGCTTCAACGTTTCCGGTACATTAATAGTTTTTTTTTCCTTTTTTAACAGCATCGGTCGCATTTCATGAGTTCGCTGTGTAGTATAATCAAAATTTTTTCTAATCAACTTTGATGTCCCTTTTGCTTCACACGCAGTCGTACTATACATCGAAGATGATCAATATCTGACGATTACTCTGATTCTCTCACTCAGCCTTCTGGTTGTAAGAAATACATTTCTGAATTCTTAAAGAACTCGCTATTAATAGCAGACTGCTGAGATCTTTCTGAAAAATCTTGAGGGTTCTGAAGTATTATTACTACACTACTGTTTTTGTGCCCTTATCAGTGTCAAGATTTTAGAACCTTCTCTAAATTTGAAAGAATTTCCTCGCCTACGATGTGAAATATAAATATACTATTATTGTAAGTCTAGTTGTTGATTGATAAAATTTTAGTACACCTAAAGAATAGTATTTATATATCTTTCGAAGGATAGATTTATGCATACAAACTAAATTTTTGAATTTTTGCGATGCGATTAAGACCCTAAGATGAACACTTTCGTGTGTCGTAGTTTATCGCGGTTTTGATCGAAAAAACTTTCTGACAGTGAATTTTCAATTTTACTCCGTAGGACCGTAGATGTGTAGGTAAAACTTTTGAAAAATATACACTTACAAAATCTGGGTTAAATATATATTGTATGGTATATATATCAGTCAACAGAAGCTAAACGAGATCTACCCAGTACACCTTCTCAGGTAAATCTTATTTAGAAAAGGTCGAATTCGTGGTCCACTTCATCTACAGAATAAATGTCTATGATATTTTCATATAAAAAAAGCAGCTCATTCATACTGAGTCGGTCTTTAATCGAAATTATCAAAACTCTTCGTAACTGCGTGATTTATACAGTACATATCTTATAGTTCTCTTCAGTTGAATCATTGACACTATTTGGAACTCTTATAAGTATCATTTTTCGAGCAACTTTCAAAAGAAACGCCTAGTCCTTCATCGATCTTCCGAAGTGGTGATACTCCATTTATTTGATTACTAAAATAAACGAGATAAAAAATTTTATTTTATGATTACTCATGAAAAGAGCATTCATCATAGTGTTTCATATGTTTAGAATAGTATTTGTGTAATCGATGTCTCTGTGAGTAATAAGATGGAATTGTACTAATAGACATACCTTTTTGCGATGTATATTTCGCTCAAATCGTATCGAAAGACCTGACGTACCCCGGCAAACAACACGATCATGATATTAAGCTCTTACTACTCCTTCTTATTTCTTGACTTACAACTATCACAACGTACAAAATACTAATTTTTTTGTGTAAGCTTCATAAACTACTGTCTTTGCACACATTACACTCAGGAATAGCATTCAACCCACCACCTTCTACAAAAGATTTTCTAAACGAAGCAGAAAAACATCTCTTTTGGAAAAATAAAGAAAAAATAACCTTAGGTTTGAGTTCTTTGAAATCAGTTAGCCTTCGCCCAACTCTTAGTATACGTATTAATAAGCCATGTATGATTAATAGTTAATTAATATAAACTAACCTCAGATTCGAACTCGTCGACCTCCATTGCTCTACTGGTAGTGGATCCTGATGAGTATGGATATATTTG
Organism: Adineta ricciae; assembly: GCA_905250025.1. Lineage (NCBI taxonomy): Eukaryota > Metazoa > Rotifera > Eurotatoria > Adinetida > Adinetidae > Adineta > Adineta ricciae. The sequence goes on from CAJNOJ010000286.1 coordinate 95,162, forward strand.
ATTCATTCCCGAAATACTGATATCTGATTAGATACGATAGACAGGCAAATTTTAAGCTGTTCGATCCTTTCTTTCAGGAAAGGGAATAAACAGAAAGACATATTAGGCAGCGACAGCAATATATCGTTTATACCCATGTAAACACGAAGCGGAAGGTAAGCGCGTCTAAACGCAACTAAAACTGATATCCAACACGGCTGGATACATTTTTGTGAAACATAGTAGCTCCCGGTTGCGCTGAAAAAGATTATTGGTAAGCGTTCAAATGCACCTGAAAACATTTGAAATGTGTTCTATAGTGCAAGTTATGCATAAAGTGCGTTTGTTTTAGTAGTCTATACTGATTTGTTTCCACAAATTACCGATAGTTTGTTCTTTTGGGTATAAGCAGGGACAGTTTTATTCGAGTAATGACATTCAACTGTAAGATACTCTTTCAGCATGAGTGTAATCAGATGGAAATCATTCTTTACACATGCTTACAAATAGTCTCAATGAACAGTTTATACTTGATCTTGAAATAAAACCTCTTAAGCCAGTTGATAAATATTGCTTTTATGACTTATTCGAACTTCACTTGACGTCTATCGTTGTAAAGTATATCTTAAAGATGAATAGAGAAAGAAAAAGAAATACAACTTCATTTGAAGTCGTATGAGACTATTGGAGAGAAGTACGACGATGAGTTTTATTTTCTTCGAAGTTATAAAAAATGGATATTGTTAGTTTCACGTGTATAAGTTCAGATGTACAGTTAAGCATATATCCTTTTCAATAAGGATGAGATTTGTGCTCAAACTACTTATGAGCAGAACGATCTTGAATAGAACCGTTTTCTATTAACTCTATTTTTTTGTGGTGCGTGTAAGGGTTCGAGAGACAACCATATTAAATGAGCGACTAATGCCAGAAGGAAGGATTATGCAATATTTTTTTTACCATTGATGATCCTTGATGAGAACGATCTGAAGTCAATTTTCGCGCGTAATACTCACGAAAAAATTTTGAAATAGATACCGTTGATCGCCGCGGTTTTTTCATAATGGCTGCGGTTATATCGTTGAAGGTCGCTGTGTCGAAAAGAAACCGCGGTTAACAGCGGTGTGGTGCAGCGCAACATAAATATATTGCGGTATGTTGAAAACAAACCGCGACGTGATCACTGTTCAAGACCGCGGTTTCGAAAATGCGCAGTGAAATGTAGATTAGCAGCGGTATTTGAGAGGCGCCATCTGCCACAAGTTTATATTCTGCGATCTCCAAATTTTCCCTAAGGATATCGGTGTCCAGAATACTTTAGTTCTTGTTTTTAATTAGACTTTTCATCTATTTTTTGTTATGAGAATGTATCGCAACAACTTCGATACTTTAAATCACGGTACGATAAAGAGGAATTCAAACTCAAATCGATTTATCTCTCTTTTACTTGATAAACGGCATGATTTATTAGAAAAGTTAACGAGAGAATATAAACGCACTTGTTTTTTATCAACCTATAATAAACTCAGCATCCTCTCTATTATTATCTGTCTTGAAATGTACCTTGAAGATATTCAAACAATGAGTACTTTTTTACAGATAAGCTCATCCATGTAGATAATATTCATCGTTAGAGGTATATAAAGATTTAATAAACGTCAATTTGCTCTCATACATGTATTTCATTAAAAATTTAGTTCTAAAATAGTTTAAAATATTGATAAGATTTCAGTAAAAGACAGTTATTTATCACAATCCAATGATATCGTTGAAACTCAAACGTAGATTCACTGCAAAAAAATCCGTAGGGAATAATAAACCCTCCAAAAGGATTTATTAAACTGATTAATTCGTTGAGATACATTTTGTCTGTTTATTAGCATCATAAATCTTTCGATATAACCTAAACGTTTATCAGATTGCAACGTATAAAATACTTCTTTTGAGTAGATCACAAGAGACAGTATATCAAAAGATTTATGATGCTAATAAACGAAAAAAACGTATCTTAAAGAGTTGATCAGTTTGATAAATCATTTTGAAGAGTTTATTATTCACCACAGATTTTTCAGTGCTGAACAGATCTTTCTTGACGGATACATTTGAGATACGTGTACTAAATACTATATGTGTTGTTTTCTCAAAATATCGATTTACAGATATAGCAGTTATGATCTCTCAACTCGTTAGGCCATTTAACAATGCGCAGTATCACGATCAATCAGCTACACGATTGTAGTAAACGAATGTTTTTCTTCTAAGTGTAACTTCATCAAGATAGATTATTCATTTAAACATAACTAAGCATCAATATAGATGATAAATAGGAGTCTTTCAGCTACATAGTGCATAGTTTATCGTCATTTGAGCATCTAGAGAAGTTAGAAAAATTGTGAAATCCGTAGAAGTCTTTAGTATTCGTCAGACTCATATAAACCCACTAGTAAATGAAACGTATCGATCGAAATCAGAAAGTTTCTCGATACAGATAAGAAAGACTATATCACTCAATCTTAGTATGAACATCACCAGATGTTTCAATGGAATTAGTGGACTACAATCATAAGGTAAGCTGTTCGAATCTAATTAAAAGAATAAGAATAAAAAATAGGAAGATCTAATGAGCTGACCGAGGCGTGAAATGACCATGTGAAGATAGTAGATGATAATGAGATAGATGGCAGAGATGATATACCACCATGATGGTGAATTACTTTTTTTTCGAAAAACCATTAATACCCGCGGTTTCGGCCGGTGTGAGAAAACCTAATAAAAGGTCTGACTTTCGCGGTTCAATTAAACCGCTGACACCAACGCCCTCTCGCACCGTGATCTACCGCGGTTTTGATCGAAAAAGATTTTCGTGGGTAGTTCAACATCTTTATAAATAGTGTAGAGTAGAATCGTTTTATTTTTTCTGTATGGCTTATGAGTAAACAAATGAAACTTTAAAAGGTTCTTAATCTATGCTAAAACCTAAACTAGTTCGGCATAACACGGTTTTGTTTCACAGACTACCACATAAAGAAAAGTATTAGGCACTTGATGCAGAGCGCTCCATCCTACGTCATCATTAGCGAAATCGTTGGAATATTTATATCGCATATAGTTCTTGTCATTTCAGACCACACTACCCCGAAAGTGATCAATAATAATATTTTTACACTTGTTCCCAAACGAAATAAGATGCATAATGATTTTCTACAGTCGATTCCATCTGGTCTCAAAATTAAGACTTGTCGTCGGCCTATTTCTATGCAGTATTCTTATAAATTTCTATCAGTTTATATATCATTCACCTAGCTGTTCTAATTTATGCCCATATAAATCAATTCTCAGCCAGAATCAGCTAGCATTTGACAAGTTCCATATTGTACCGCACTATGCTGATTTTATCTGTCCGCAAAACTTTCGAAATCTGGCTGATTGGGTTTATGGTTGGCCTGAAGGGGTATTCGAGGAAGAGCTAGACATTACTACTGACAAAGGGTATCGTATTGGTTCGTGTTTGGTATCAGGTAGTATAATTTATGTCAAATCTGATTATTTGGAGAAATTCTTCAGCAAAGTCTACCCGTATTTGAACAGTCGATTTGTACTTATCACAGGACAAAGTGATGTATCTCCGCCTGATCGATATCTAGCCTACCTAGACATGCATGATTCAAAAATTATTCATTGGTTTGGTCAGAACGTCGAAACATATGCGTCAGAAAATGGCAAATTTACACCAATTCCTATCGGTAATATAAATGCACCACAGAACAGGAATCTGTCTTACTTTCAGAATAAAACATATGGAGATACACGAGCAGAAAGGTGACGCATTCTTGTAAAACAGATCTGAATGAGATCATTATAGACCATATTTAGCAATCTACGTATTCCTGGAAAAGTTATGTAATAAGGATGAATGAGAACGTGTGGTTCCGCATACTGGAAGAGTCATAGCATATAACTGGTTGTATTAAGTCGTATAATTGATGAATAAAGAGCGTCAGTAGCGTTTTGTTTTAGTTCAGAATAAGTAATCAATAAATGTATTCGTAACTACATAGTAACCTATAATGTTTATTGTATTGTAGGGATCAACTGTTATGAGATGGGCAGAGCTCTTCAACGTGTTCGTCGGCAGAAGTCCACTTCTGCCTTGTTATTCTTGTCGAATAGCACAGATCCGAACGAATACTACTCGTCTTCTCTTTTTTTCTCACAACAAAGTGCAACTCAACATATCACAACTCAACTGTTGCTAGTAAATTTTCAACGGCAGACCGATCCAACTGGAACTCGTACACATGTTTGGAAAACTTTTTGCGACCGCAATACTACATCTAATTTTGTTAAATGTATCGATAAACCACAAGGAGTTGATAGTTCTGCATTACCGACTATATACGCTCGGAATCGACAATATCCATTCTGGCTTTCTCCTCGTGGTAACGGAATAGACTGTCATCGCACCTGGGAAGCACTTTATTTAGATGTTATTCCAATCGTATGGAATTCCACATTGAATTCTCTGTATACTGATTTACCTATCATAGTTGTCAACGACCATAGTGAGATTACCGAACATTTCCTCCTTACCAAGTTAACAGAAATACTTGTTAAAAAAAGAAGCAAGCGACCTGTTTATCGATACGAAAAGCTGGCATTTGGCTATTGGCGACGTCTCATCTTAAGTAAATCTAGATATTCAATAACAACAATAAAACGAGAAAATCAATGTTGGCGTGCTAAAAGTACTAGCAAAAGACACGACTAAAAGCTCATTTATTAATCACAGTTCGATATTGGGCAAATTGCTTCTTATAGTATGTGTTCGATTTGTGAGACCCTTAGAAAAATACGTTTTTTTATATAAAACCATCTTATAAAAAATGATTATCAACTATTGGTGTATAGAACTCAGATAATTCTAAATACTGAGAAAGGATTGTTGCCGAATTCATTGATCTTGCATGAGTGATCACTTATTCCCTTTTCTGAAAGAAAGGGTTATAGCGACATAAATACGGTCGTGAAAATGCATAAAGATTGTTTGTTTACATAATCCAATCAGATTGGAGCATATTATAAATCAATGGAATTTATCTATAGTCATCAAAGATTGATGAGGTAACCGAGGTCGAGGATCTCGAATCCGATGTTAGTTTTTCGAGACTTCAAACAGCTAATTAGTTAATTACCAATTAGGCAATGAAAAAGTTTTTGGTTGTTGAGTAAGAGTCGGCCGAAGGGTAATCGGAGTCGAAGATATCGAGTCTAGTGTTAGTTTTTCTGTAGAAAAAGTACGAGTTTTTGCAAGGAAGACTTTTTGTAGGCGATAGTGTTTGAAGCAGCAATATGTAGAACAAAACGAAATAGCTGATTAACGTCCGTCTGCTGGATACTCATACTCATCAGCATATTGATAACATTACAATTATATAAACAGCTATATTACACAAACATTAGCTGATGCTAAGCACTCAAAATAATACTTCCTCTAACAAATGTTGTTTTGGACAGTCACAATGGCACAACGTTGGTGATTCTTTAACAGGGAATGAAAGGAAATGGTTTGATTGAATTTGAAGAGGATTTTAAGCTAAATGAAAGTTCGACATGCAACGGCTAGCCGCGAGCGGTCGACCGGAGGCAGACCGACGAGCGACCAGGCGTTTGTTTGAGTGGATTAGAAGAGATAAAATAAGTGTAAGTAAATTTATTTTTGATTGTAAATAGTGGGAAGAGAGTCGATTAGTAAATCCTTCGAAACAGTGTTCCTTTTGCTTACATCTTTGGACAAATGAATTGAAAGCAGTTTGACATGAATAAAGTAGAAAAGGATTAAAAGAAAAGAATGTGCATAAAAGTGGCTTTAATTCGAAGCAGATTAGAGTGAGATATACGTTAGAGTTTTTATCTGAGTCTTGTAATTCTTTCAGAAAAGGGTCAGCGAATCCAACAGATGAGCGCTACTTGTTCCAATGGCTACCAACATCTACCCTCGGGGTCACTTTCAAACGATGTTTTGTTAAGTTCTAGACATTTTCCAAAAAAAAATTGCCTTTTGACACTGACGCAGACAAATAAATAACCACACAAGCTATTTTTTTATATGATCCCCTTTCAACCGAGGAAATCAAATAGATTGATTATAGAAGCTTCTCTCTATTGCAATCTGTTCATACCCAATACATGATGTCGTCATATTTCCTTAACTGTTCAATCTAAACAAAATGATACATGACCCTTAACACATTGTAAGTCATTGAATTTTTTACCCATGTGCGTAACTCTCAAATGTCATCATTCAATTCCTTCGGCTGTAAGGACGGTCCTATGGAACAAGATAGTTTGTCTCCTTGCTTGTTTGTATCTGGGTCCAAGGTCAAAGGTAAAAAAAGCATCTTCTTCTTAAAATCATCCAGCACATTGCAAATTCCTAGTATGGTGAGGCTAGAGCGAGTGGACAGCTGAAACCATGGGTGGATGTCTGAGTATGGGTGAATGAAATTGGTGATGGGTGGTTCGGCCGCCTGAGTTGATGATTGTAGTTGGTGTTGTTGTGGGACTCGGACGCAGTTGAAGTGGCTCGGTTGTTCCAACTTGGATTCAACTGTAACTGATCTTAGGAGTAATAAAAAAACGACAAATAATCATATGTATTACCGTAGCTCAATGCAGTGAACGCCAAACATAGAGATATCAAAAGATGCATTAGCTAAATTCAGATTTTATCAAATGTAATCCTAATCTATTGAGTTAAACCTGCTAAAATCTATAGGAAATTTGCAAAGACGAATAAATAAAGATTCTGCCAATAATTGATGATTATTATTGGCGTTCGCAGTAAATTTAAATTAATGTTAAAAACAAGTAACGCTCATCGTGCCGACTCACTTAACCAATCAATTTGTCTCACGGCTAGGACTCGAAAAAAACATCTGTCCTCCAAAGTCGAGGGTTAGGTGAGTCGGCACGGCGAGCGTTACTTGTTTGATTATTCCAAAAAATCTTTTGTAGGCACTACAAATTCTGTTGTACGTTTGGATAGAGCAAGAAATTACATTTTGCACAAATATTCGTATGTATTTCTGATCGATTCAAGATTTTTATGAGGTACTCAGGTATTTTCTTTTTATTTGATTTAAAACATATTTATATGAATATGTGAACATATTATGAATGATGAATAGAGAAAATTTTTAAAAATGGATATAGAGATGTCTATCTCGAGGATGCGAATGTTAGTAAGTGAAAGACATTCTTCGCATACACTCTTGTTTGTCACTAGTTAAGTTTCGTAATAAAAAATTGGATATTGTCAGCGATACAATAGTTTTCTTCGTTATATGTACTAGTATCGTCATAGGTCAAATTTCTGATGAATCCAACTTTTAACTGAACTTTATGCATCTCACGATTAAATTGATTTGATAGTTTCAAACGTTCGATTTGCATTTTACTCTTGGTTTCTAAATTGCAGAACAGACAAGTGCTAGAGGACTGAAAAAGAAATCAAGTTTCGTGTTATGACTTTACCTCGATATACAGGTTCATATTTTAAACCATTCATATCGAAGAAAGTGAGCTGCATATAGCCGTATTGGTTGCCTGAACATTGGTAATCGATGGATACATTGTAGCGAGCCATACCAGCTGTGATCAATAGAATGAACTCATCAAAAGAGATATTCTGAGCCATCGACACCGCCAGTTTTAAACTATATGATGGCGTCACTCGAAAATGGTATTTCCCATAGCCTGTTGTAGAATTCTGGCTGTTGTACGCAATGGAACTTAGCCTTCCAGGAACTGAGACAGTCCAACCAGTCGGATGTGTATTGTTAGTTAGCGAATCCTGAAAATAGAGTTTTATGAGTCGCGAAAAATTATGACTCACATGATCTATTCAGAAAACAAGATCAACGAAAATAAAAGATGATGATAGCTAATTCATGAGATACATAATAGATTTTTGAATCATATAGTACTCAAAACAATCGACTTCAAGAAAAAATAGAAAATCGTATGCTTACGTTCTGCTCGGCATCACCATTAACCACTAAATTTTTCCTTACAATCGGTCCCCATGTTCCATTAGGCAGAATAGAATTATGCAGTTTCATTCTTTTCAATAGTTGATCTGATATAATTGCTCCTGTCAAGTTCGTACCTATAAAATCCATATATTGCGTAATCCATCTGACGCCAGTAAAATTACACTCGACTAGTGATGCTCCGACAAAATCCATCTCAAAAAATGTCCCTTGACTAAAATCTGCTTGGTTCAATGCTGCAAATCTGAAAGATGTTCGAAAGAATCGTGTTCTAGTGAAATCTATCTTGTACATGATGGAATAAGAAAAGTTTGAACGGTCGATGAAACAATTGATAAATGATGCCTTCGATAAATAAACATGATGTAAGTAGAGGTAATTAAACGAACAAGTAGCATCCACTGTTCCTCGGAAATTGACTCCATTGAAGTCAGCTTCATTGACTTTCAATAAGGATGAAATTGCCTTTTCTGGTGAATGATAAATCAGTTCACTATCATAAAGAAACAAGAGTAAATGTTTTTTCCGTTCTATGTCGAGTTGTCGAAGGCTAGCTAATGTTTTGGCGCGGATTTTCATCAACGTATCTTTGCTATTATTCATTGTGAATAGTTCTGAGACATCGTCAAGATAGGTTTCGTACACTTTTTCTTTGTGTAAATTTTCTGCGTGGAGATCAGATTGTTTTCTCGAGAGAAGGGCATCCTGTTTGTCTTGTTCACGTTGTGCAGAAGAAAATTTTTGCTGTTGAATTGTTGTAATCACAGTGAAAAGACCAATAGTGAATGGAATCAATGCAGAGAAGAATAATTTAATTAAACTTAAGCGATTTAATTTTCTTGTCATCTGAATATTGTTACTTATAGAGATTTTCATATGAGTACTATTGTTCACTAAGATAATATCATCAGATTTTCTCTCTCTTTATCATGTAATTTATTACAATGAAATATCTGACACTTTATCACTTTGACACGTATATAGAAGAAAAAAGTGGAAAAAGTATTTAAATCACGTTTCTTATTCTTCAAATAAAATCGTATAGTGTGAATCGTTCATTTTTAGACGCGTGAATTGAATCATATAAACTGTCGATGACAAATATCATTATTTTTTAATCAGAACAGAAAAATCTCCAATGACACGTTTTAAAAACATTGATTTATATGTCTGTTCTTTTAATATAAAAGGTATCTCATTAAAGATACGAAACTTTTACATCATCTCTGCGAAAGCTTTAAGACGTTTTTGGAGCTATGAGTAATTTCGTACAGTTTGTGCAAAACCATTATATGGTACACGGTTGCCAAAAATGTTTTTCCAGGGGGGTACAGCCCTAGCGACTAGTGATAGAAGCAATGAATTTTATACCAAAAGAAAGCCCGTCAAAAACGGGATCCAGGGGTATATTTTAATGTTTTATAAGAGAGGGCTGACTAGTTACGATTGTACCGACTCTGCAATAGAATGTAATACAACCGTAAAGAAAATGTATATTATCGTAAAATTGGTAGCGAATTTATCAGACAATTATTCGTTATTGTACCAGGTTCATAAAAAATAAACATTGGTTCGATACATCCATCATTCTTTAATCATTTTTACTCAGGAATTTATCTTCGAAAACAACATCTTATCAGTAGTAAATTCTTCAAGTTGTCTGAAGGTCCACAGTTCTATAGCTTGCCCCTCTCTCATAGGACATTGAAATATACCCTTAGATCCCGTGTCTGACGAGCTTTCTTTTGGTATAAAATCTATTGTTTCTATCACTAGTCGTTAGGCTTGTACCCCCTGGAAAAACATTTTTGGCAACCGTGTACTTGAGGCTATTAGTAGTTTCGCACTTTGTATACCAAACCATAAGTTAGCCAACGCGACAGTCAATGCATTCGTAAAAAGTCCACGAAACCACTATACCAATTACGAAACGTAAGGTGGATTCGTCTTTGACATACAAAACTTCCCACTCCCTCACCCACACCCACCCTCAACATATTTCTACACGTTTACAATCAACAGATGTACCATCTATTCATGCTGTTATACCTGATATTGAAAGTTTAAAAGCAAGTTTGGAATGAATGGCAAACGATTCGAAATTATCCAGTGAACGAGGTTAGATTGTATTTTATTTTCGACTAGTATCCGTTGATGTACTGTGATCATTTTTACAACAAATATATTGTTTTTCCGACAACGTGCACAAGTATTGCTGGAAGTTATGATTGACTGTCATCCTATTCATCTAATGGCTTTATTTTTAAATCCAAGAACTAGAAAAATGAAGCAATGTACAGATGATCAACGAAATTCATGTCTAGAATATATAAAACAAGAAATGATTATGTTTGATGCATTTGATAATGATAATGAAAAACAATTGGAAAACAGCAATTTCAGCAATACATTGAAAAAGAGACGAGGCAATGAAAGAATTCAAACTGGTTGCATTATGGAGAAATATTATGATGAAGAAGATGAACCAATTGATTCACCGATTACAACAACTGCTATGCGTCAAATAGAGATTGGCAATTATTTGAAGTTTGGAATGGATAAGCAGATTGAATCATGTTCTTCAGTTTCTTCTTCAAACGAGGAAGAGTACAACTCATTGAACTTTTGGAAGCATAATTTTAGATTATATCCACGTTTATCAAAAATGGCTAAACGTGTTTTTTCTGTACTGGCAACTAGTACCGCAGTAGAACGAGAGTTTTCATTGGCAGGAAATATTGTAACTAAAAAACGGTCATGATTATCTCCTGAAACGGTAAATGATATCCTTTTTCAAAATTCATTTGAAAGATATAAAGACAAAAATGCTCAGAGCAGATAAATAGGATCGAGAAAAATATTATTCATTCTTTTGATAAAATTTGTTAAAATTTCTTTCTTTTTGGTTTGTATTTATATATGTAATGGATTAGTTTTTGTTACCATTTTTGTCAGATAGATATTTATATAAAGTTGGACGTTTAAAGTAAAAGTAAGGTAAAATAAAATATTATCAGTATTAATTATGGAGATTCACACATGCGTATGCACGTATATGAATGTCATAGAAAATAAATGCTCTGAAACAAGACAATGGAGTGCGTATGAAGGTTAAATAGCTTAGTTATCTGTAAGTGAATTGAACAGTTATGCGAATCAGTTCGGTTCGGTTCAAATTTTGAAAAACTCGAATCGTGTCCATCTCTGATGCGCTCTCCCGAAAACAGAAAACTGAATTGACCTTAAAAGTATCATTTCTAATGTTTGAAACTCCCCCACACAGGTGGGCCGTTACGTGGACAGGTCGAAAAGCAACTTGCGCACGAACCAACTTAGGATATATCATACCTTGGTATGCCCTACCTACCCATCACACTCCTAACCATAAAGCTTTTTGACAATTCGGGTGGTTCCCTCGTTAGTTCATAAAGTAAGAATGGGATCATTCTAAATAGACTCTAATCTTGCTCGTAATATCTAGACTAGATGAAACAAGAAATATACAAAGGAGAAAAAAATTGCGATTACTGATGTTTTACTGTTCTTAGAAAATCTCATGATTGAATGCTTCATTCTTATTGTCTCATCTCATATCATAAAAATTGGATATCTTAGGAAGAAAGCCCTAAGGGCCCAAATCCTTTGGAGGCTTTTCATACATCATTGAGGTCTACTTATAGCCAAAAGATGGGTTTTAAACTCGTCAATCATTTCGGAAAGTTCCCTCGTTAGCCAAACGTTGAGTTGTTGACAGCTGGATGGATCCAGGCTCACGGATCATCTTATACCATCTTCATTTTTCATTTTGTATCGAAAGTACAATATAGATTCTTGTGGAGGATAAATACACGACTTTTTAAATTAGCTCATCAGAATTACAAATGCATATCTTTTTATGTCGCTGCTGTTGGTGATTGTGAGGTATCGATCAAGTCTAATAAAAAATGATAGAATTGTGAAATTAATAGGGTTTTATTTGAAGTTTAGAAAAACGATGAAAGTATATGTTTAAGAATTGCTTTTAATTAAATCTGCTGCTCTTTCGGCTACTGCAATAGTTGGAATATTCGCATTACCGGAGACAAGCGTTGGCATAATACTTGCATCTACAACACGCAGACTTTTTACACCTTTAACGCGCGTATCAGGAGTTACAACCGCCATTGGATCTTCTTGTTTGCCCATTTTACACGTACCAATAGGATGGTAAGCTGTAAGACTATATTTTCGAATATACGATTCCAAAAATTGATCTTGATTTTCACTTGTCGTATTTTCATTTCTGTCATCCATCATCAGCTCAAGTACACTATTTAACGGTTTAGTTTTACAAATTTGATCAGTTATTTTACATGCTTCAATTAATTTACGAACATCTTCTTTGTCTTCTAAATAATTCGGATCAATAATTGGATGTACGAAAGGATCATCGCTCGCAAGAGTTATTTCTCCTCTTGATTTTGGATGAAGAAGTACAGGAAGAGCAATCACAGTACATTGTTGATCTTCACAAAACTTTGGCTTCAAATATTTCTCATACACTTCTGGTTTAAAGTTCCAAAGTCGGCACAAATTAGCATCAGCTGTCACTGAACAAAAAAGTAGTTGAATGTCGGGATATTGTGTTTTGTCTAGAAAAATATCGAGATGCAAATAGAAAACCAAGAATTTTGTCTAGATCGCACTCACCATTTCCATCCACTTGGAACCAAGCTTGTGATCCACCAACACCTGATGCTAAAGGTCCTTTTCCTTCATGTTTCCAAAGTTCTAGGTTCTCTACTGTTGCATCACGATTTGAAAGTGTTGGTAGTCGACTTAGATAAAACAGAGGAGTCATCAAATGATCTTGTAAATTTTTGCCAACTCCAGGCAGATTAACGATCAAAGGTATTTTATGCTTTTCTAATTCGTTTTGTGGACCAATTCCCGATAGAAGAAGTATTTGAACACTTCCTATTGTGCCTGCTGATAATATTACTTCTTTGCCTTTGATCAATTCCTCTTTCTCAGATGAATTATCACGTTTAACAATAACTCCTAAATACATAAAAGCATTTTGTATACAGAGTACAATATCTCTGAGTTGTGTCTTTCTCGAAATAAGAACATAAAATGTGTGAATGTATACGAGCAATTTAAAAGGCATGCTCGTATCTTAGTCATATATAAAGACTTGAAATTTGAACTGAATGGATATGAAAACGTAGAAGAAATCAATGTCGAAGAAAAAACGTCGAGAAAAAAAATACCAATCTGAATTTGGTCGAAAGAAAAGAAAACCGATCGTGTAGAACATCGAATGCTTCGTCACTGTATAAAAGAAAGACTTCTTCTAACTTCGTCCTTTTCATCCGATCATTTTTGCGGTCCGTTGATAGGTTTCCTAGATAGATGATTTAAAGAGAGGAATGATATCGAATATCGATTTGATAGAGAATAGAGAAGAACAAAGGGGATAGTGATGATATTGTTCGACGATCGTTTATATATCGCTGCTTGTAAATCTTCCACTTCATAATCTTCGTGTTCATACTGATCAAAATGATGTTTTTCTTCAGGCAAATGGTGAACATAATCACTTAATCGAGCCTGAAATGCTCAAAGTTCAACGATTCCGACGAATTCTCAAAGATCGTGTCGTCAACGAAACAGCTCCTATTTCAAAGATTTTCGATGAAGAAACGACTAAAGCACAATTAACACCTGCGCTTCCGGAGTCGATCTCATTTGACATCCCTGAGTCATAGGCAAAGAATGGTGATCTTTGCTAGCCCAAAACAGCTCGAATTGTTATTCAACAGTGTCACTCGCTTGATGGATGGGACGTTTTTGGCCACTCCACCTTTCTTTAATCAAGCGTTCACGATCCACGGGCACAAGTACGAAAGCATGCAATATCCAGATTGAATTTTTCTAGATTTGCCGTGTTGCTTTTGCCTCTTAATCGATCGAAAAAAGCGACATATCAAGATTTTTTTCAAGAGTTGAAAGATGTGGCTGCACAGATGAATCTGGCTTGGAAACCTGAACGAATCACTACAGATTTCGAAGGTGGTCTTATTTCTGCAATCTCTGTCGAAGTAAATCAAACCAATCACCTTAACTAACAGCGCACGCTTTCTCATAGTTTCCTGAAACATCCGCCAAGGGTGTTTCTTTCATTACAATCAGGCGATTTACCGGCGCATTCAAACCTTGGGTTTATCTACATCTTACGCTGAAGTCGAAACTTCTTTCTATCACTTACGCGCTACACAGAATACAAAGGTGAAACAAGAATTGCAGCAGTTATTTGTATATTTCGATGAATACTGGATGAATAAGATTCCCGTAAAATTGTGGAACGTTTACGGTTCCGGCCATCGAACGAATAACACATGTGAAGGTACGTATGCACTTTATTTCTAGACATAGATTCTGCATGTACTCGTTTGGGTTTCCACAACAGATTGAACCGCTGTCTTGAACGAGCTCACGCCAACATCTGGTCGTTCCTTCGTTGCATCATTAGTGAAGAAACTCGCTTCCAGCACGTGTTTGTTCGCTTACAAACAGACAGTCAACGACGACCAAAAGCAACTTCTTCTGATCTTATTCAAAAACGAGTGAATACTCTCAACGAACGCTACAACAATCAAGAGATAGATGCACAGGAGTTATTGGGCGGACTCTCCTTTTTGATTGCAAAGAAAAAATAAATTCGATGTTCAAACAGTTTTCTCGCAACATTTGAAATTATTTGTATTCTAGTGGATTTTAATAATTGTCGTATTTCATCGTCTTCTCAATGACTTCAAATATTAATAAACAGAAAAATGAAAGTTTAAGCCGTTATTAATCTGAATATTGACTGTAGCAGAGAAGACTGTTTAAATCGATCGAAACTTGTGCTACATTATTTGTGTTGCTTACCAAATATATGTATGAAATGGTGATACAAGTGTGGAACAAGTACTTGTATTACTCTTTATTATCAACCTCATCATCTGATTATCATAAATGAGAAATATAGACTGTGGAAACATCAAATAAGTCAAATCCTCGATACGACGACTAACTTGGAATTAGCTAGTACATCCATCGTTGTCGGGGATTTAGGGCGAAGTATTAAAAATAGCTTTAATTATACTGACCAGTAGCTTGTTTGTGTGCATCAAATACCACTCGGCAGGTGAGTGCTTGTATTAATATATCAAGATTTTCTCGTTTAACCGCCGTCAAGAGATAACCACTTGCTGTTGACCAACGCTTGCCATTCTTTATCGACATTTGTGACATTGATACACATCCATTTAGACTTTTTCCTGCATTATAATCTTCCATCTCACGATATCCATTCTTTTCACATACTTCAATAAACATTGAATCGATAGGATTGTCTTTTTGCACCATGATCACATCAATTATTCCACTGTCTTGATCATGATTGCGAAATTTCTCATTCTTCGGAATAGTATTCAGATCAGCACGTTCTAGTTTCTTAAAGTATGGCAACATTTCTGTAAATGACCACTGCGGCAACTCCCAATTATCATAGTCGAGCGCATCACCACGAACATATTGCATATAGTTTATTGAAGAACAACCACCGAGAACTTTGCCACGTGGCCAGTTACTTTGTTGATTGACACAACCAAAGTGTGAATGACGTTGAGGCGTAGTCTTATATTGCCAATCAATTTCACCACCTTGACATTTAATGCTAAAACATATAAAAAAAAAACTACTCATGTTACTCTGTACATGAGAAAATTTCTTCTTTCAAACAAACAGGCTCAATAAGGTATTATTTGAATGATTTTAGTCTGATCAAACTTTCACTCACCTAGCACCGGGCATATGTATTTCTTCGTGCGTATCTGCACCGCCAGCTTCGATCAGAAGAATCCGTTTATCTTTTTGCTCGGACAATCGATTGGCTAAGACAGCACCTGCTGAGCCTGATCCAACAATAATATAATCATATAAAATTCCATCCGTCTTGGTTTGTGAAAAGTCACACTCCCATCGTTCTACAACAGTCGCTAATTCACTAACAACTGGTGCAGCAGTCTGGTCACTAATGCTTGTTTCCAACATCTATCTTCGATCTACATACATAAAGAAGACACTTTATTTATCTGTCTGTTTAGTATGCATTCAGCCATCGTGATAGCTATCTCTGCGAAACATTTCATGCAAAATCTCTGGGTTAAGTGGAGCTTTTGGAGGGAGTCAAGGCCGCTAACCGAGGGTGAGAAATGAGGATAGACCCATAGAAATGAACTGACTAATACACGATTGGAAAAACGGTATCGACTAGAACATACGCAAAAGTGTACATTAAATTATGTGGTGATGAAGTGAGCTTGCGACGGTTAGATCATTCTTTTTCTGCTTCAATATTAGACACTATTACTTTGAATTAAATTCATAAACGAACTATTCATTCAGACTCTCCAAAACCGTATTTAACGTGCCAAAAAATAGATGTAAATCGTGTTTTAATAATACATTGTATGTGCGGCATTTCAGCTGGAAGAAATGCGCCACAATGAGTATCTCATATCGTAAGATAAGATATATTCTATTGTTTCATTGCAATATGCAATAGAGCTGAGAGAGAAAAGAAATCGTTGAAATGAAGCGTTCTTTTTTTCTGTCCCTTACAAAAAATACACGATTTACTGTCGAAACACCGAAAAACAAAAGGTCGAAGAGAAAAATGTCGCAAAATTAAATGTCGAAGGATAAATTATCGAAAAACAGAATGTCGACAAGCAAATATCGAACACAAATAATATCGATTTCTTTTTCGTCTGTAATCTCTGTCCAAGGTTTATGTACTGTATAACACTTATTTCGAATTCGTCGTTCTAATAGCGAATATTCTAGAATAATAAAAATACAAAGGATATATGAAAACAAAGAGTACAAATAATAAATTGTCTTATGATCGCCTATATATACGTTCGATGATTTTATACGTACAATTTTTCCATCTTACCTATTTGACGTTCACTGTTACTTCTAACAAAGATACTCGTATGTTGGTGAAAGAAGGTTTCATTTATAAAAGCAACAAACAGACATTAATGAAGATTTACTGGATCTGCAAAATCAAAAGCTGTAATGCAAATATTCATACTGATCTCAACCGTAATTTCATGCAATAAAATGGTAAACATAGTTATCTCGTTGAACCAGAAGAAATCGAAGTAAAACTTTTTCGAGAAGCTCTTAATGTATGTGTTATCAATGAAACAACACCGATTTCGAAGATATATGGTGAAGAGATGATTAAACCTCATTTATCACTAGAAACTCTTGCAAATGTACCACTGGTTTCCAGTATAAGTAGTATTTCATTGTGAGAATTTTACGTACTTTTTAGTATGATGTTTTTAAAATAGATTCTGCATTGAATCGAACACGACAAAAACGTACACCAGTTCTTCCAATATGTTGTTCATTTGATATTCCTGATTTATATCAATTCACGTCTGCTGGAGAAAAGTTTTTATTTTGCGATGCCTTGGTTCATTGCAAAAAAGAATGATATTATTTGGTAGTTCAAAACAACTCGACGTATTATTTGATAGCTCGATTATTTTCATAGATGGTACGTTTTTAGCAACGCCGTCAATGTTTGATCAAGTTTTACTATATATGGACTAAGATTTGGGTACAGTATGATAGATGTTTTTAGTATTTTAGAAAAAAATTATTTTAACCTGAAAGAGTTGTTAGTGATTTTGAACTCGGTTTGATATTAGCTGTAGCCGCTGAAGTGAGTCATGATATTCACATTGTGCCAAGCTATATTTGCTTTCTATTTTAATTTCCTCAAGCTATCCATCAAGGTCGTTATTTTTATTACAATCAGCGTATTAATCGACGTATTAAAAGTTTAGGCTTAAGCACAACTTATGCTGAAGGCGATGAAATCAGATCATGCTGTCGTAAATTAATGGCACTTTGTCTTGTACCACTTCAAGAAATTGAAGATCAATTTTATAATTTACGAGCATCATTAGATTCACGACTAAAGCAGGAACTGCGTCAATTATTTTTACATTTTCAAAATCATTGGATGATTGATATACCCCTCCAAATGTGGAATTTTCATGATACTCCACATCGTACGAACAATATTTGTGAAGGTATGTCATTCCATTCTTTTTGAGCATTCGAACGTGTTCTGTTTGCTTAGCTTTTCACAGCCGATTGAATAGACGTATTGAACGTTCCTACACTGAAAAAAATGAAGGTGTTCGACCAAACCCCTCAAAAAGGTTTCGTAGATGCTCAAAACTTCCAAATGTGTCGACATGTTGAAAAAAGTGCTTTTCCAAAATCTACCGAACCAAAAAGGGATCGGTCGGTGGGCACACGCACCGAACCATCGTCACAGAACCTTTTTAAGTTTCGCACGGCCCCCAAAAGGTTTCGTCGCAAAATACGAAACCGTCGTAGATTCGTACAAAGCCATAGTGCGAAACCTTGAGGTTCCGTATTATCTGACGAACTTTTATTGGAACGTNCGTGGTCCACTTCATCTACAGAATAAATGTCTATGATATTTTCATATAAAAAAAGCAGCTCATTCATACTGAGTCGGTCTTTAATCGAAATTATCAAAACTCTTCGTAACTGCGTGATTTAGAGTACATATCTTATTGTTCTCTTCAGTTAAGTAAGCTGATAATTCACAGGACTTGTTCTTGGAGCTCAGAGAGACATCAATAATGTTCCTTCAAAAAATCATTGACACTATTCGGAACTCTTATAAGTCTCATTTTTCGAGTAACTTTCAAAAGAAACGCCTAGTCCTTCGTCGACCTTCCGAAGTGGTGATACTCCATTTATTGGATTACTAAAATAAACCAGATAAATTTTTTTATTTTATGATTACTTATGAAAAGAGCATTCGTTATAGCGCTTCATATATTTAGAATAGTATTTGTATAATCGATGTCTCTGCGGGTAATAAGATGGAATTCTACTAATAGACATACCCTTTTGCGATGTATATTCGCTCAACTCGTATCGAAAGGCCTGATGTACCCCAGCAAACAACACGATCATGATATTAAGCTCTTACTACTCCTTCTGGTTTCTTGATTTACAACTATCACAACGTACAAAATACTAATTTCTTTGTGTAAGCTTCATAAACTACTGTCTTTGCACATATTACATTCAGGAACAGCGTTCAACCCACCACCTTCTACAAAAGATTTTCTAAAAGAAGCAGGACAACATCTCTTTTGGAAAAATAAAGAAAAAATAACCTTAGGTTTGAGTTCTTCAAAATCAATTAACCTTCGCCCAACTCTTAGTATACATATTAATAATCCATGTATAATTAACAGTTAATTAATATAAACTAAACTCGGTTTCGGATTCGTCGACCTCCATTACCCTACCGGCAGTGGATCCTGATGACTATGGATATATCTGATTGGATAGGAGAGACAGACAAACTTTGAGCTGTCTGATCCTTTCTTTCAGGAAAGGGAATAAACAGAAAGACATATTAGGCAGCGACAGCAATATATCGTTTAAGTTCTTCTTATACTTTTGTTTATACCCATGTAAACACGAAGCGGAAGGTAAGTGCGTCTAAACGCAGCTAAAACTGATATCCAACACGGCTGGATACATTTTTGTGAACAATAGTAGCGCCCGGTTGCGCTGAAAAAGATTATTGATAAGCGTTCAAATGCACCTGGAAAATTTGAAATGTGTTCTATAGTGCAAGTTATGCATAAAGTGCGTTTGTTTTAGTAGTCTATACTGATTTGCTTCCAGAAACTGTCGATAGATTGTTCTTTTGAACATGTAGGGACAGTTTTATTTGAGTAAAGACGCTCAATTGTAAGATACTCTTTCCGTATAAGTACAATCAGATGGCAACCATTCGTTACACGTGCTTAAAAATATTCTTAATGAACAGTTCATACTTGATCTTGAAATAAAACTTCTTAAACCAGTTGAGAAATATTGCTTATATGACTTATTCGAACTTCACTTGACGTCTACTGCTGTAAAGTATATTTCAAAGATGAATAGAGAAAGAAAAAGAAATACAACTTCATTTGAAGTCGTATGAGACTAGTGGAGAGAAGTACGACGATGAGTTTTATTTTCTTCGAAGCTATACAAAATGGATATTGTTAGTTTCACGTGTATAAGTTCAGATGTACAGGTAAATATATATCCTTTTCAATAAGGATGAGATTTGTGCTCAAACTACTTATGAGCAGAACGATATTGAATAGAACCGTTTTCTATTAACTATACTTTTTTGTGGTGCGTGTAAGGGTTCGAGAGACAACTATATATGCCAGAAGGAAGGATGATGCAATATTTTTTTATCATTGATGATCCTTGATGAGAACGATCTCAAGTCAATTTTCGCGCGTAATAGTTCAACATCTTTATAAATAGTGTAGAGTAGAATCGTTTTATTTTTTCGTATGGTTTATGAGTAAACAAATGAAACTTTAAAAGGTTCTGAATCTATGCTAAAACCTAAAATAGTTCCGCATAACACGGTTTTGTTTCCCAGACTACCGCATAAAGAAAAATATTAGTTACTTGATGCAGAGCGCTCCATCTTACGTCATCATTAGCGAAATCGTTGGAATACTTGTGTCGCATATAGTTCTTGTCATTTCAGACTACACAACCCCGAAAGTGATCAATAATAATATTTTTACACTTGTTCCCAAACGAAATAAGATGCATAATGATTTTCTACAGTCGATTCCATCTGGTCTCAAAATTAAGACTTGTCGTCGGCCTATTTCTATGCAGTATTCTTATAAATTTCTATCAGTTTATATATCATTCACCTAGCTGTTCTAATTTATGCCCATATAAATCAATTCTGAGCCAGAATCAGCTAGCATTTGACAAGTTCCATACTGTACCACACTATGCTGATTTTATCTGCCCGCAAAACTTTCGAAATCTGGCTGATTGGGTTTATGGTTGGCCTGAAGGTGTATTCGAAGAAGAGCTAGACATTACTACTGACAAAGGATATCGTATTGGTTCGTGTTTGGTATCAGGTAGTATAATTTATGTCAAATCTGATTATTTGGAGAAATTCTTCAGCAAAGTCTATCCGTATTTGAACAGTCGATTTGTACTTATCACAGGACAAAGTGATGTATCACCGCCTGATCGATATCTAGCCTATCTAGACACGTATGATTCAAAAATTGTCCATTGGTTTGGCCAGAATGCCGAAACGTATGCGTCAGAAAATGGCAAATTTACACCAATTCCTATCGGTAATATAAATGTACTGCAGAGAAGAATCCGTCTTACTTTTAGAATAAAATATATGAAGATACACGAGCAGAAAGATGAAGCATTCTTGTAAAGCAGATTTGAATGAGATCATAATAGACCATGTTTAGCAATCTACGTATTCCTAGAAAAGTTATGTAATAAGGGTGAATGAGAAAGTGTGGTTTCGCATACTGGAAGAGTCATAGCATATAACTGGTTGTATTAAGTCGTATAATTGATGAATAAAGAATGTCAGTAGCGTTTTGTTTTAGTTCAGAATAAGTAATCAATAAATCTATTTGTAACTACATAGTAATCTATAATGTTTGTTGTATTGTAGGAATCAACTGTTATGAGATGGGCAGAGCTCTTCAACGTGTTCGTGAACAGAAATCCACTTCTGCTTTGTTATTCTTGTCGAATAGCACAGATCCGAAAGAATACTATTCGTCTTCTCTTTTTTTATCACAACAAAGTTCAACTCGACATATCACAACTCAACTGTTGCTGGTAAATTTTCAACGGCAGACCGATCCAACTGGAACTCGTACACGTGTTTGGAAAACTTTTTGCGACCGCAATACTACATCTAATTTTGTTAAATGTATCGATAAACTACAAGGAGTTGATAGCTCTGCATTACCGACTATATATGCTCGGAATCGACAGTATCCGTTCTGGCTTTCTCCTCGCGGTAACGGAATAGACTGTCATCGCACTTGGGAAGCACTTTATTTAGATGTTATTCCAATCGTCTGGAATTCCACATTGAATTCTTTGTATACTGATTTACCTATCATAGTTGTCAACGACGATAGTGAGATTACCGAACATTTCCTCCTTACCAAGTTAACAGAAATACTCGTTAAAAAAAGAAGCAAGCGACCTGTTTATCGATACGAAAAGCTGGCATTTGGCTATTGGCGACGTCTCATCTTAAGTAAATCCAGACATTCAACGACAACAATAAAACGAGAAAATCAATGTTGGCGCGCTAAAAGTACTAGCAAAAAACGCGACTAAAAGCTCATTTATTAATTACAGTTCGATATTGGGCAAATTGCTTCTTATAGTATGTGTTCGATTTGCGAAACCTTCAGAAAAATACGTTTTTTCATATGAAATCATCTTATAAAAAATGATTATCAACTATTGGTGTTTCTGACATCAGGTGTATAGATCTCAGATAATTCTAAATACCGAGAAAGGATTGCTGCCGAATTCATTGATCTTGCATGAGTGATCACTTATTCCGATGACTACCAACATCTACCCTCGAGGTCACTTTCAAACGATGTTTCGTTAAGTTCTAGACATTTTCCAAAAAAAAAACTTTGCGTTTGGACACTGACGCAGACAAATAAATAACCATACAAGCTGTTTTTTATATGATCCCCTTTCAATCGAGGAAATCAAATAGATTGACTATAGAAGTTTCTCTCTATTGCAATCTATTCATACCTGATACCTGATGTCGTCATATTTCCTTAACTGTTCAATCTAAACAAAATGATACATGACCCTCCACACATTGTAAGTCATTGAATTTTTTACCCATGTGCGTAACTCTCAAATGTCGTCATTCAATTCCTTCGGCTGTAAGGAGGGTCCTATGGAAAAAGATAGTTTGTCTCCTTGCTTGTTTGTATCTGGGTCAAAGGTCAACGGTAAAAAAAAACAGTTTTTTCCTAAAATCATCCAACACATTGCAAACTTCTAGTGTGGTGAGGCTAGAGCGAGTGGACAGCTGAAACCATGGGTGGATGTCTGAGTGTGGGTGAATGGAATCGGTGATGGGTGGCTCTACCGCCTGAGTTGATGTGGGGCTCGGACGCAGTTGAAGTGGCTCGGTTGTTCCAACTTGGATTTAATTGTAACTGATCTTAGGAGTAATAAAAAAACGACAAATAATCGTATGTATTACCGTAGCTCAATGCAGTGAAAGCGAAAAATAGAGATATCAAAAGATACATTAGCTAAATTCAGATTTTATCAAATGCAATCCTAATCTATTGAGTTAAAGCTATTAAAATCTATGGAAAATTTGCAAAGACAAATAAATAACGATTCTGCCAATAATTGGTGATTACTATTGGTGATCGTAGAAAATTTAAATTAATGTTAAAAACAAGTAACGCTCGTCTTGTCGATTCACTTAATCCTTGACTGTGCAGGACAGATGTTTTTTTCGTGCCCTAACCGTGAAACAAATTGGTCCAACAATTTTATATACGAAGAAACAATTCAGATGTTTTTTTTACAAAAAATTCAGTATTTTGTTTTCGAAAGTTACTAAATATATCTGCGCAAATACTTTTGAATTGTTTCTTCGTGTATGAAATTGTTAGATTAATTTGTATCACGACTGGGACATGAAAAAATATCTGTCCTCCAAAGTCGAAGGTTACTTGTTTGATTATTTCAAAAAAATCTTTTGTAGGCACTACAAATTCTGTTGTACGTTTGGATAGAGCAAGAAATTACATTTTGCACAAATATTCGTATGTATTTCTTATCGATTCAAGATTTTTATGAGGTACTCAGGTATTTTCTTTTTATTTGATTTAAAACATATTTATATGAATATGTGAACATATTATGAATGATGAATAAAGATAGTTTTTAAAAATGGATAAAGAGATGCCTATCTCGAGGATGCGAATGTTAGTAAGTGAAAGACATTCTTCGCATACACTCTTGTTTGTCATTAGTTAATTTTTGTAATAAAAAATTGGATATTGTCAGCGATACAATAGTTTTCTTCGTTATTTGTATTAGTATCGTCATAGGTCAAATTTCTGATGAATCCAACTTTTAACTGAACTTTGTGCATCTCACGATTAAATTGATTTGATAGTTTCAAACGTTTGATTTGCATTTTACTCTTGGTTTCTAAATTGCAGAACAGACAAGTGCTAGAGGACTGAAAAAGAAATCAAGTTTCGTGTTATGACTTTACCTCGATATACAGGTTCATATTTTAAACCATTCATATCGAAGAAAGTGAGCTGCATATAGCCGTATTGGTTGCCTGAGCATTGGTAATCGATGGATGCATTGTAGCGAGCCATACCAGCTGAGATCAATAGANTTAAAAAAATATCTAGTAATCTCGAATCATTTCTGACTCTTCGATATTTTTATCTTCGCTATTGTTGCGCGTCGATATTAATTACTTCGACATTTTATTGTCGATCTTTTTCTATCGACATCCGTTTTTCGATGTTTCATCTTCGACCTTTTCCCCATCGACATCATTTCTTTCTTATCAATGAATACCAAAAAAAGTATTTTCGTGTGGCGTACTTGTTGGTAAAAGTAAAAAAGATCGAAACAAATAGTCAACAAGTATGTCACCTCAAAAAAAGAGAGTGCGAACTTAGAGTACGAGTGCGACCGTTTTGAAACATTAATGACAAGTTTTCTTTTTCTTTCTGATCGAGAACAAAGATAAAGAAAAAGAAAAGTTCGCACTTACAGGACGTACTGGATGTTTGTCAATAAATTTATGCTACCAACGTTTTTTTTCACTTCAGAATATGCTAAAAAAAGAAATCTTACAAATCATCGATCTATATAAACATACTCGATCTTTTTATTCTATCATTACCTTTTTACTTCTTTGGTGTTAAGACAAATAGCAAAGAAAATGTTGCTTTTATCCACGATTCTATCTCTCACATGCATTAGTCTCATGATCTATTATATCATTCGTTTACGGAGACTTTATCAATACTTTAGTCAACGCCATATTCCTACTCCTCCTTTTCGGTTCTTCTTCGGTCATCTCAAGATCCTATGGAGTAGTGCATCCTTTCATCGTCAACTTGAAATGTGGTCAAAACAATATGGAAAGATATATGGAATCTACCAGGGAATCGAACATACCTTTGACGTCAGCGATCCTGATTTTCTTCAAGAAGTCTTTGTGAAGCAATTCACAAATTTTCCTGGACGAAGACAAGTTCTAACAGGTCCTGGTATTCATAATCTATTTTCATCTTCAGGTGCACCATGGCGGCGACATCGTCATATACTAAATCCATCGTTCTCTGCAGCGAAATTGAAATGTATGGCTCCTCTTATTCACGGATGTATCGATAATTTCATGGAAAAATTAGGTGACCATGTAAAAAACGGCAACGAGTTCAATATCTACTTGTATTATAAACGATTGACAATGGACGTTATATGTAAGTAACAGCAACAAAAATATTAATTAAGAAAAGACCATCTCATGTGACATCTTGATTGTGGTTTTCTCTAATAACGTCTAGGCCGATGTGCATTTGGAATTGACACCG
>CAJNOJ010000287.1:0-126912 GCA_905250025.1 Adineta ricciae
TTCGACGGCCACGAACTTGTGCAACAAGTTGAATTGCATCGAAAAGACGTGGCATGGTTGGAAAGCCATAATCGGTTGGATAGAGTAAATGTGTTGAACTTGTTCGACGTTGATATTCAACGATAAAATCATCATAGGGCATACGACCATCAGATGAATTCAGAAGAACAACAACATTGTATGCAAAAAACATTGGTGGAGTCAAACGAACTGATTGATCAATCACCTAAATGGGCAAAGTATGCGCTTTGTCAATAAATGAACAAAACAATGGGTGAGTAACAGACTTCGATATAATCACGTAATTCGTTACGGCACATATTTAAACTAAGATCTTGTTTAAAACGAACCAACATTTCTTGTTTTAACTGCCAAAATGATAATTGACATTGTGAAAGCATCAATGTTAAAACAGCATTCTTTGCTAATTGCATCACACTTGCCGATGGTTCTTTAATCGAAATTGCAATATCCGATTCTGTATAATGAAACTAGAAGAATCAAGGAATAAAACACATGAAGTCATCTGGCCACGATTTACTTCAAGTTTATCAGTCATTGTTAAGAGTAATGCTTCCAAACTGGCAACCCCGAAGTCTTCAGGATCAAGTTCGTTTCGATACACCTGCAAGTATTGTGCTTGTAAATCCTTTAGTTTTAATGGTCCATGGGATTTGCGAACTAATTGTTCAATATTCAATAGGATTGCACGCGTCATCATTGATGCAGTTAATTGAACGATTTTTTCGCCATTTTTATCTTCATTAATCTAAACGCGAGAAGAGAGAAAGATGTGAATTTTGGTTTTAGAATTCAATGAATCTCTTTACTTTGACAACTTCGGTAAGTTCTTCGAGTAAATCAATTAAACGAGAGAAACCATAGTTTTGTACTTTGCATTGATAACCGAAGTGATGACTAAATTCGATCGAAGAAAATATCGAAATTAATCCACAAGGAAACGTCTTGACATACTGATATGATGGGATGAATTTTTGAAATGGAATGCTAAAATCCGGTAGGATGCGAAGCATGTCGACAACATCTTTTTCGAAGTTACTTGTTGCGTAAATTTCCAATTCAGTTCTTTCTAAAATTTCCCCTTGAATAGAATTGTCGTATCGTTCATGATCAACGAACTTACCTTTTCGGTAGAGCTTAATAATATTCTTTTCCGCTTCGACAACCAATTCTTTGTTATCCTTTACTTCATTGACTAAATCTGCCAATGAACACATGCCGAAATCACGAACATAGAAAGCTTTTTTATATGCCATTTCTGCAAGAGAAAAGCATCATGAATTCTGTTGGTCAAAAGACTTTCATCGTGTACCGTATTCAGTTGGAATATCACTAATCGACATTGATCGTTGCGGTTTATTTTTGAGAATACGAATAATATCATTAGTAAAACGCTTCATTTGACATCGATGTGTAATTGTCAAGATTCGTTTATTACCATCACCGAGAATCTACAGAGAGAAAGACAAGTAGAACATAAAGATAAGGACGTCAGGTTCAATCTGACTTGAACGGATTTCGGAATTGCAGCAAGAAGATCAATGATTTTAGAAAAACCATAATCGGCAACACGACATTGTCGACTAAAATATTGATGATAAGCCGACACAAATTTCGAAACAGGTAAACGACAATGTGAACCTTGATTTTTAAGCAAATCAAGGACTTCACGTGAGAATTGTTGTAAGCGTTGTTGCACTTCAGCACACATGTCCACATGCACTAAACAGTTCCAAATTATCACGACGAAGAGAAACGTGTAGAATTCTTACTGTTCGATGTGTCGAATGACGTTGGCATAAGTGGAACACCTTGTGTATGAGAAAACTGAACTTTTTTAATCACGCCTTGTCCTGTCACAATTTGAATATCTTTGATGCCTACAGCAAACAATATCTCATCAGAATATTTTGAAGATAAAACTCTCTGATAAATTTACATGAAATGTAATGTTCAAGTGGGACACCCTCATTATGATCGACCAAAGGTTCGAAGCTAAATGTATAACATTGAGGAAAGCTAGAAAAACAAAAAACAAGATTTTGTATCGTGTGAACTAGTAAGATGTGGATTACCTGGCTAAAGGCATTGAGCCATTGTGTTGGGTCAATAATTGACGAACGTTTTCAGCAAAGATGCTGAATGGAACTTGGACAAAAGGCAAGTCAAGGTCAGAATTAACAATGAAGTTTTTTGAACAATGTATCATACAATAAGGTTGTTCGAGTTGATTCTACTCAAATGAATAAAACAAAATTCGAATATGAGGATATCTTGATGAGATCGATTTGACATACATGAACATGATTTTCATCAAAACGAACACGGAATGCTGGTAATAAACGGGCAACTCGATTACCTCCATAATCTTGAATATCGATAACATGTTTCATTGTATATAATTCATTGACATGGAGAGGTTTTTGAAATCTAATCCAATCAAACATTTATCAGAATAATCTTTGCCTTCGTCAGTAACAATAAAAAAAAACTACTAACCGGCTTTGATATTGTTGAATAAGTGTGACAAGTACACAAGTACAATCCGGATGTTCTTTGAGTAGCAGAGCAATTTCCAATGCTCGTCTGAAAGAATTTGTACAAAGATAATAAAGACGAATAGAGACATAATGAAATGGCTTACTCAGCCGAATCGATCGATGTTAGTGGTAGAGATGGTTGTGGAAGAGTTTCACATACAGATGACATCAATGTCTGTGCGACAGATGGACGTTTCATCGCCGAAGACGACGATGACGACGACGACGCCGACGATGATGATCGATTGTATAGATCAGGTGTACGTGAACGTATGGGTGTAGAAAAATCCAATTTTGGCAACGGTGGCAGTGCTGTTTGATTACTAATCATTGTTCGACCAGCTTCATACAAACAAAGATAAATACTTCAATAACGAAAAATTGTCTCTTTTACTTGATGACCGATTGCTGACATCGGACAAAGGCAGTTTCGAGGCAGTGCTTCCAAGTGATTGCGATCCAAGTTCACTCATGACCGAGCGCGGTGTGTAGACATGTGGTTCAGGCATTAAAGCATGATTCCATCGTGATGGGCTCGATGGCCACCAATGGGAAGTGAGACACGAGTCGATATAGTTATTATCACTAAGCAAATTGAATACCGTTTGTTTTTCGAAATCAGGTCCAAAACACCAAAGTTTGGTTAAATCCATTTCAGAATCGCTACCTATTGATTGCTGCTTTAGATAGTCACGTGGCCTACGCATACAGTGATAATAAGAATTCATAAACAAAAATATGAACTAAGAAACAAACATTAAAAATGACATTGTTTGGTATATGTTGTTGTAAACAGATAGGAAACAAGTCGACGACAGTTAGAAAATGTACGAATTATTCGTACATCAGCCTTCTTATACTGACACATATAATGGCCGACGATGGCAGATAGAAAGAGAGAAAGAGAGAAAACGATCGAGATCGACTACTGATGAACATCCGCTCGTTGTGTTTTGTCTATTTGGACGATGATACCTCGAGATATTCATGCAAGAGAGTAAAGATGATGACGTGAAAACATACATACATCGATTGTAATCATGATACATTGTACTACGAGAATTTTCGTCGACAAAAGGTAAAGATATATCTTTTCTGAATGACTACAAAACAAGTCTCTACATCGGCAGACATCCATGTCTATACTAGATGTACTTTTTTCAGTTCAATTCATGAGAATGAAAATCAATGATGATCAAATTATTCTTTTCAAATTTCTTTTTTTTTTGTTGTTTTTTTTTAATCTTTCAAGATTGAGAAAAAAGTAGAGCTAGTGTCTTTCTCGTCAGAAGAAATAAATAGATGTTAGGTATAATTTGGATAACAATTTGGACTTTCGAGACCACCATCACTTCGCGAATCAGCATCGTTAGAATTGTTTAGTTGGTTTGAACTCGAAGGACCGTGTCGTTTTTTATTTAATTTACGTTCTTTTGCACGACGATTCTGAAACCAAATTTTTATCTAAATTTTAGAAAAAAACAGCATTGATTAACAAATGAGAAAAGTTTTTTTGATCTACCTGTCGTTCGCTTAATGATAATGTTAATGAGAGGGCTGATTTTCTTGGAATAGATATATACTTCGATATGATGAATTCATTTTCTAATTCATAACGTTGTTGATCAGTATAAACAATACGATATTTATCGCGTGTGCGTGTTTTACCTGAAAAAAATTTTTTTTTGTAACATTCTGATGTTCGTTTAAGAAAAAAATGCAACTCTAAGATTAGTCTTATCTTGCCTTCAACTTCAAATGCATATGTGTATCAACAATCGAAAGTCATAAAAGAATCTGTGTGTATTTCGGTACTATTTTATGGCACTCGACATTTTTTCCTTATGAAAATCAATCAAACAGACTGACTTATCAAATGCATTATTGTTAACTATGGTGTGTTTACATTCGATTCATATTGAAGTGTAACACCCATGTGGAAGCGCGTGTTTCAATAGAATGCCCTTTCACATTTTCATCTTGCTCTTCTTTACTTCGAAAGGTCAATTGATTACCGTTCAATAGATTTCTTGGTGGAACCGGATTGAGGTGTGTTGGTGAAATGTCTTTCTTTGTCCATGTCGATTGCTGTCGAGATTCACATGCTTCTTCTTTCGATGTCTGTTCCCGACAATGACTTAAACTTTCCGACGACTCGATGTAGGAAGGCGGAGGTGTATAAGATGGTTCAAACTTTACTGATGCAGGCGATATCCATTGTGATGGCGGTTGGTCATAAAAATACTGTGGATGATAATATGAACACGGCGTGGAATAGTGACGATATGATGGTGGAGTTGTTATTGCCGTCGAATGTAATGCTTGATAATCACCTGAACCGATCCATGTTGATGGAGGTGATGCTGATGGTTGTGGGTACAGAGGTTGATGATGTTGTATTGAAGAAATGGTAGTTGGTAAAGTATTTTGAAGTAAATGTACAGATGAAACGGATCCGAGTGTATCATGCGTTGGATGTGATGATAGCGGGGGTGAAACTTGATCAAGAACTGTGTGCGAGGAATTGTTCAAAATATTATGTGTAGGAATGGTTGGCCAGCAAGTATATTCTATTGTTTCTGATTTGGATGTTGATAGTGGATACTCCGCGTATGTCATTGAATGTGAAGAATAATTGTGATAAGATGATGAATCGAATGGACGTATGGATTCAGCAGGTTCATGGCTTGCGCATACGATTGATGGGTAGGAAAGGATTGTATTGTTGTTCATTTTCTAAATAAATAACAAGATTTTGTTGTTATAGACAATGTCAAAAGGGAAATAAATCAATAAACTTTGACTTACTTGTGTAATGATTGGGAAGTGTTGATGATGATGCAATAAATGTCAATAATAATTTCACGGACAATCAATCGATCGAAAGGTATTGACAGTGGTTATAGCAATAAAAATCAGAACTTGTATATTGAGGTACTTCTTTTGTGATGATTTTAATCACATGGTACAATCATAAAACTAGTCGAAACTGTTTTTCTTTTCGATGGAGACGGGAATGATGTGACTGGTTTGTCTTGCCAAGAAATGGATGTGTGTGTAACTGCACTTTCTCTTCCTTTTTATGACTTCTCTTTGGAATAAATCGACAAGTAGAGAATCGAAAAGCAGCGCTCTCGCAAGAGAGAAAGAAAGGGAGAGAGATAAAACGAAGCGATGTGAATTTTCATTGGCTGAGAAGAGAAGAAAAGAGTTTATTGGTTGCTATTGATGGAAAGAAAAAATATACTGTAGTTAGGCCTGTTAATCATCATCGTGAGTATTACAAGAGGATTTTTGTAAAAAGAACTCTTCGTTATTGGAAATATTGTTCTTTGACTAATGTATAGAATTATCTATCAAGAGTAAAATCCGATAATCGTCATTTTCTCTTCCGTTCATATGATTTTGCATTAGTTGATTCTGTTGAATCCTCAATCATGGTATACTCGAAAAGATAAGCATACGTTTCATTACATGGTCATTCCCTTTTTTTCCTTAGTCGATCTCTACCTTCTGTCTTCTTCTTTTATTATTATTCATTAAGTTCTATTCACCTTCTTGTTCCTTTATCTCCAAAGCAAACACATAAAAAACAATCTGTCTCGAAATCATCTCATGATCTAATTATATTAAACATATGTCTTCTTCGAATTTCAACATACACACCTACGGAGACAAGACAATCCATTGATTAGAATTATCGATAGCTTGAGCTTGTTGGCACTTTACTGATGGCTGGCTTGACTTCTCCATCTTATTTTCTCTCTTTCACTCTCTCTCTCTCGATCGCACCTAAGTGTGACCAATCACATGATGAACTGATTTAGTATTCATTCTAATTGATTCAATGTTTCGTCTCAATTGACATACGATCGAATGTAAAAAGTCAACTTGTGCATAAAATCGATGCAGTTATCGAGATTTTAATGGAGCTAGAATAAATAGAGTGGTCTTAAATGCCATTTTGAGGCACGGATATGAGTGAGAATGACACATTAATTTCTTTTTTTTTATACTGAGAAGCTGCATAGACAGATTAAACCAAAAGAAAACTGTTCCACAAGAGCGCGAAATTTTCAGTCTTTCCACAATTTCAAATTTCAAGTATAATGGGTAGGGTTGTTTTTCATTTTCAACGGCGAAATAGTATATGATGAATAGATAGCTTTGATATGATACAGTTGGCAATGCTTTGTAAAAGATTCTGAAGCTGTTTTATCGGGTTCTGAGTTTCTTGAGTCTTTTTCGTACATGAGCAGAACTCATTTCTCTGCTGACGAACCAATTCACATCACTCAAAACAAAAGAAAACCATGAAATCACGTCATATACACGATAGACTTCTGCATAAAATTGACACATCTACCGAGATCTCCATCTAGTTAAAATCCGTTGAGTTGCATTGCATATCGTTTTAGAAAATAATACGGAATAACAAAGACACATTTTATATTTTGTTTTACTATAGTGCTCGAAATACAGTTACAAAGAAAAAGAATGAAAGAAATATCACAAGTACAAAAGTATTTAGAAAGAGTATATATGTACGTGGAAGAACCACCGGTGAGATAGAATGTCGAGAAAAGAGCAAAATAAATGCATACAACAATCATGTTGTTACACTAATGCGTTTTTTCGTGTCAAACCAAACATTGGTTCATGCAGCGAGAATTAGTATTTAGCACCGAAACATAGCCATGCAGGAAAGGAAGTAAAAAGAAGGTTGAAAGAAAAAAAGTCATGGTCACATATGTAACTAAACGTTTCGTTATTTACTCTTTTAAAGTATTAGTTTTGAATAGATTACGAAAAAATGTTGTAGCTTGAAGTTTAGAGTTTTGTAATTGAGATATAAGTTCGTCGAATGTGTCTGAATGGAATTAATACAACATAGATTCGGGAATGATGTTTTTCGATGGGTCTAACGATTGGCAAGTCATACCTGTTTCCGTAGGATACGGATAATACATAGAAGATAGATGACCGATTTGTTCGTCGGATAGAACATGAAGCGACTCAGTTCTATCGTCACTGTCATTAGTCAATTGAGATGAATAACTGAAGCCTCGATCGCGCATCCCATCAGTAGATGTGGTTTGTTTAGAGCTGAGAAAGAATTCGTCGTTGAATTCGCTTGGATGTTTGATTGGTTCGATCGGTCCAGGTGACAGCTGACTATGTGTTTTACTAAAAATTCCAGTTGGTAAACTTTCTGTGCGAAGTAAACATGAAACAAGTTGGTTATCTGATGAATCTGTTCGTTGTGATGTATTAAGATTGTCGGTAGCAGGAGATTCTGATGGTTTTGGTTTCTACAAGTAAGAGCAAATATCCAGTGGCATTCCTTTGTTTGAATCAAAATCGAAGGATTTACTATTTCTGGAATTTCTTCTCTGACGACGTCTAATGTCGGTCCTTCCAGTTCGCTGAGTGATTTTCCGTGTTTTCGTTGTTCATGAATTTCATTACTAATAAGTTCGAGATTCTTTAATGATTGTTGATACTGAGCTTTGGCTTCTTGGACGCAGTTCTCCAAGCCGGATACTTTACGTCTTTGAAACTGAAAAGAAAGCTGATAAAATTTCCGACTAATTTCTTTCTCGCCTTACTTCTAATTCTTTGTTGAATTCAACTTTCTTCTCGTAATACGGTCTATGAATGTAAATCCACCATTCTAATGAAGTGAACATATTCAAATAAATGTCTATACTTTGATTTGTTAATCGATCTTCGCGAATCTTTTTCTAATTTTTCAACTAACATTTCAATGTCTGCATAGACTCGTTCAGCACGCTGTTGATCATAATCAGCTAAATATTTCTCTCGCTCTGCATCGGCAGCCTACGAACAAAATATTTTTAATGTATCGAGAAAACGTATCTTTGGACAAACTTTTTCTACAGCTTGTCGATAAGTTTCACCCCATGCTGATGCATTTTCATTGGACATTCCTGCTCCTGCTTCATCGACATAATCCGCCTATTCGAAACCAGACAGACTCTTCTTTGCATGAAAATGAACTCGATTTAGTCTTACTGAAATAATGGCTAATTCTTTTGCTGCAACATGCAAGGCTTGTGCGCGTTCGAATCGATGTTTTGCTTTCGTTAATACTTCTCTTGCTTCTCGTAGTCGAATTCGCGCTTCGTAATAGCTTCGTGCTTTGATCACAGCTGAACCAATGCTTTTCTCCAATTCAGCTAGTTCTTCGTGTGATATTTTCAAAAGTTCTTGCAATGCTTTTCGTGCTTCCTATATTAATTTGAAATAGAGGACATGAATATTATTTGTTATTCAGTTATTTACATCACGCTGTAGTTCTAAATGGTTGATAGCTTCGTTCGCATAATTTAATCGATCTAGTTCAATCTGTACGATAGCAAGTGAGATAAATAGATATATGGAGGAGAACTAACTTGAATCCGAGGATCGAGATCTTCATTAGCTGATGGGCTGGTCACAGCTGGTGATTGAATTTGATTATCTGCTGAGTTATCCATACATAATCTAGAAGACGACAAACGATTGATCGCATTTAATATGATTTCTATATTTTCCAATATACAACAAGAAAAACAATCTATTAAGAATTGATCATATGTATTAAATGACTCATTTGTTGATCAAAACTATCTTCTTCATTGTTTGTAAAAGTAAATGATCTTTGTACATTCGTATCTAATTGACATTCGGTGTTTGCGGTATCGACAATAGTCCAGCCTCGTTTTTTTCGAACATCATCTGATGCTTCGATATATACAAACAATAAACGATCGTAGAAATAGCTTTGAAAATATTCTATTTCTTTCGTGTGCTGAACACCACTGATGATCCATAGTGGATTCGACGAACAAGATTCATTTTTTTCGTCTAACATCACTCGACAGAAATATGTTGGATCGGCATGGTATTTCTCGTTTGTCCATCTGAAAAGAGTAATTATGAGGCAAGCTCTTTCGCAACAAATGAACAAACGTACTGATTTACAGTTGGTTGAGCAGTATCCACACGATCATTTGTCTTTTCATATTCGTGTTGACCAGATTCATTAATATTCAGTAGTATGGCAGAGAGTTTTTCTGCCAGTTTTCTTCCAATATAGTTTTTGCCCGATTTGTTTTTACCCAAAAGCAGAACGACTTTTTTCACGTGAGAGTATTTCGATAGATCGTTGAGATCAGATCTAGAACGGTGATGATATTACAGAAATTATCATTCGAGACAGACAAGATTCAGTGAATTACTTTTTTTCGAAGTCTAAATTGAGTTTTTGTAGAATATGTTTCATAACACGATCACATCGCTCGTGTATGATTAAACTCGCTATAGAATCCATCGATGTCTTCTGTAGATTAACAATAACTACTTTTCCACCATTTTTCTTTGTTTTTCGTGGTAAATCCCGACACGGACGGATTTGTAATGACGTTCCCAAACATAAACACAGATCTGCTTTGCTGGAAAGAGGAACATAGATAAAATACAAACTTAGATTTCAAAGGTTCAATTTATATAACTTACGCGCAGTGTTGTTCCGATAGTTTAAGCGCTGTCTCCGGTAATGCATCTTCCCAGTCGAGGACAGTATCACGTAGTTTCCCGCGACATGACAAGCTTTTATTGCGTCCTTTCATGGAATTACAAACATTGCCTGTCCGTTTACGACAATAAGAGCCAACAGCGGTAGGACGGATGACCTAAACAACCAAAATTGTCAAATGAAGAAACATTGTTTTATCTATAGCAAGTGAGCCTGATCCATGAGTTTTAATCAACGACTGATTTCATTCAACATACCTGCATGTGGCAAACTTCGCATTCTTCCGCAAAAACGTTGCCATGTAACTCTGCTAATTTGTCAACTGGTAATCCCGATCGGTGATGCAGTCCATCGATATTTTGACTAATGACGAAATGTAGATAATTGGCTTCTTCCAATCGACACAGAGCTCGATGTGTATAAGTTGGTATTGCTTTTTCAAAACTCGTATTGAACGTTGGTTTTTCACCACGTTTTTCCAATGTCCACACACCTGAAAGGAAACTTTACTTAATGAGTTACATTTTCCTTCGTCGATGAACAATAGCAACCATTAGGTCCTCGAAAATCAGGTATGCCTGCGTCAGTTGATATACCAGCACCAGTGATGACAACTGTATGATGACTTTGACGAATCATTTGCTCTAATTGATTGAGTTTTGCTATGTAATATAAGTGGGCAATGAATTCAAGTACATGACACTGTATTGATATTTACTTTGTAGGTCTTCGACATTTTCAGTTAGTTCGGGCATACCAACTTTGCCTTTGTGAGGAAAGTAAGAGAGACTTTCGGCGTAGGATAAACTCATTGTTTTCTGTCACGTTTTTCAATTAACTGAACGAACAAACGACATATAACGAACGTAGTCTGTCGTTCCTAAATGGTCCAAAAATAAGTATCATCGTAAAAATTGCCCACAGGTGTCGCTGGTTAACAGGAGAGCATCGGTACAAAATCGAATCTTTCCGGTACGCTCTGTTTTCAATAGTTGCTCAGCTTAGGTTTGTATTCTTACCTTTTAGATATTGTTTAATCGATAAGTGCGAAATAAAATGATAATTTGTTCATTTTTCAATAAAATTATTTATGTTAAGAAATAAATGTCAAGAAAATTGTACAAGAAAGAAAAACAAATAAACAAAGTGCACAATGCTTAAGAAGAAAAAACACATTTTTCTTGTTTCAATCAAGTAAAATTAGCTAATGACGAACAAGAAAGATATCGTCTAGCTTGCTCTGTCACATGTCGTTGAATAGGAGTTTGACCGATTATAATTTCTTCGTAGGTTGGATCATACTAAACGAATAACAGTTAATGATAGTTAGTCATAAAATTCTTTCAATCTTACGCCTAGTTCGTCTTTGAGCTTTGTCGAAGAATGGAACAAGTTCTTCGCAAGTTTTTCACGTTTTTTCGTTTCAAGAATGGTAGACTGGTATTTATGCAGACGTTTATTCCGTCGCATAATGGTCGGTCGTGTAGATACTTGGGTATCCTGAAACATTGTTGTCGTTGTTGTTTGCTGAGGATATGAAAAATAATCACTAAATAATAGAAATTCCGAATTATTCTAGTGTTTTATTCTTGTTAGACAACTTACGCGAACCAATCATGTTCTGTAACGTGAATTCGATGTGGCTGAAAAATAAAAGGCATCTATGCTTTTTATCAGAGTAAAGATGAAAATTTTACTTGATCTAGACGTTCAGGAGTATTAAGAACACGATGTTTGGAAGGCGATGACGTGTTCGAGATCGTTTTGGGAGAGATGACGAGATCTCCTGTTTGCTTCGAAGAAGTTAATTCAATTAATAAATGCTCCGTTTCGTCTTTGATTTCGTTTTGAGAACTGTAGGTAAAGGAATATGAATTATCTGTAGTAAAGACACTTCGATTGTTATGATTTCTCGTTTCTGGTGAAAAGTTCGTTAATTGCGACGATGATTGAGACGATGAAGCAGTAAATGTGGATATTGATGAAGTTTGTGATGAAGGAAGAGGAGGATAATATGAAAGATTTGGTGGAAATAGAGATAAATGATGATCGGTTTGAGAGTTTTGACTTGAAGTCGTATAATCCGCACAAGATGAGAGCATAGGTAATTGTTTAGCAGGAGATGGTGGTGTACAATAGAATAAACGTTCGAGATCTTGCGAAGAATTCGATGTTGCTTGGGATGATACGGGCTAAATGAATTATAAAAGACAAACAATTACACATCCAAATGAACAAGCTTTGATAATATTTTTCTTATGTGATAAACTAATAGAAGAGTTTTAGTCGTACCTGTAAGTGATCAGAATAAACTGTTGTTAAATGATTGACAGGCGCGACATCAATATTATTGTAATCAGTCGTTGGGAAAAAATGTTGAAGACTATTGTCACTGTTCACAATCGGGACAGAAGTTTCAGTTTTAACAGCAGGCATTGATGTAGATAACTGCGCGTGTCCTTTGGAAGATCTTTTGACAGTTGAACGAATCGTTTGATTAGTAATTGTTGTCAAAGCTGGTCGTGGAGAAGTTGTTTTGTCCAGTTTAGGCCATGAGAAGTCTGATGGAATTCTATAACAGAAAGGATATGATGAGCAAGACAGTCGATCAGTTTTTTTTTCTTACAATGCAGTCCATTCGAGTCCTTGTTGTTTTAGATTAGTTACTTCCAGTTCGAATTTTTTCTTCATCGAAGAGTTCCAATGATTTTTTATGGAATTGTCCGACCGACCATTGAAATATTTGGCTATTTCTGCCCATCTATTACCAAAATGTTGATGCAAGACAAATAACAGAAGATTTTCATCATTTGTCCAAGGATTTTTATTAATAGCAGGATTGAGATGATTATGCCATCTAAAAGAATACAAACGGATATTACATACTGAAATCATTTTGACAGCAGCAAACCTTTCTCGGCATTGTTTCCCCACACGTCCTTTGAGTTCCTTAGCAATCAAACTCCATTGGCGAGCACCATAGTCACGCACGAGTTCGATCACTCTTCGATCTTCCTCGTCTGTCCATGGACCTTTCGTAATCGATGGATCGAGAAATCGTTCCCAACGATGTTGACATTGAGCATCGGTACGACCATTACCAACATACTGTGAGATACGTGACCAATCTGTTAAACCGCCATTACAATTAATAAAATCTTTCAAGCGTTCATCCTAAACCAATAAAGATTAATAAGACAACAACAATTTCCGATTCTTACTTCTTCTTTTGTCCATTTTTTATACGATTTTTTCCTTGATGATGAACTTTTTCTATGAACAAGGATATTCTCATCATGGTCAGAATCATCGTCTGTGAAACTACTTCGACTACAGCTGGCTCTAGATGACACAAAACAATGGAATTTTTTTGGAAAACAAATCAATTAGCCTACCGTTGGGAAAGCATTTCAAAAAAAAGGATTCAAGACAACTAAAACAATGCCTTACATCAATGAACGCATGTGCATACAATTGTGATACAATGAACGTTCAATGCGTGTGAATATCCGTCCGTTCTTTTTCTTTCCTCGTCGGCTATGTTCGAAGCAAATTGAACAAAAGATATAGATGTGCGCGTTCCTTCGCGCGCATACGATCAGACAAAGAAACGAAATCACGGATACGGACAATCGAATATCCAACGATGAAGAAGGACAGAAAGAAAAAAAAAGTTGTAACACTTCTTCTATTTTCTCTATCGAACGAAACGAATCGATGACTGGCGAGTGTTATATGTGATCGTTGTTTGCGTTTCAATACTGATTTTATTAAGAAAAATAGTTGCAAAAAAATAAGGTCAAAGAAGAACCGTGCGGAAAAGTTTCTCTCTTATGAAAATAAACGATTGTCCTCAAAAGAAAATGATTGTAGATTTTAAGACATAATCGTGTCAATTATGGTGCGGAAAAGATCGATATAATTGAACTGATCACGTAATTGTCGGTCATATTTCGAAAAGACTTGGTAGTAATCTTCATCGGTTTTCTTCAAATTAACATCATTGTCATGCAGTAACGAAATATATTCGTCATTTGTTAAATAACCTGAACGAAAGACACGTCAGTGACATCTGTTTAGATGTTGGAAGGAAACATTTACCTTTTCGTGATTTATCATAGGATTGAAACAATCGCATAAGATTTTTCAAATCACGTGAGTTCTACAATAAAGAAAGATAAATTAATCAGTATGAATTGGTAGGAAAGATAGATATTCTACATATGCAGTAAATACGGATGTTATTCACCATTGACAAGCAAATACACACGGTCAGTAAAAACAATGTCACAAAGACGGATCATTAGAAACCAAAAGAAAACAGACTAATTCAAACTAAAACCTGTGTTCGTTGATCATGAACTTCTTTGGCGGGTCGCTGAAATCAAATAATCTATATGATATGATTTCTGTCATGTACGAATAGTATTACTTTTGCGTATTGTTTCTGAACGATTTGTTCGTAGATTGGATGTACACGTAACCATGGACTCTGAAACGTTGAAATAAGAAAATAAGTTTGAATAATCTATGCTAGAATCCTATAGTTACAATTCGTATAACAGGTCCATCCGGATGATATTTTCGTATGAAAAATGGATATTGAACTCTTGATCCATTCCGTGGATCATCTAGACGAACGAGTGCACCTAATTCGTCTTCGCTAACAGGCACTGCATATTGATTCAATATATCCTACGAGATAAAGTGCTAGCAAATGCGTAGACAAACATAATGGACTTACTCGTAAGATAGAGAAATCGACTAAGCCACAAGCTGTTGGATCATTGTTAAGCAAATCATTTTTGATTCGAGTATAATTTTGGCGAATCTAGATGAAAGATTTGTTTGAAACATCGGTTTCTTTGTATATACACTTTAATGCAAAATGCAATCTCTTACATAAGGAAGAATGCGATTGTATAATTCTCGATAATCTACCGATTGATTAACGCAAACAAGTTCACTCAAACGTCCTGATGATCCGATATTTCTCGATGATGCTGTTCGGGGTGCCGAATAAGCTAAACGGCCATGTGCTGCTTGAGAACGTTGCACTACCAATTCAAACAGATAATTAGAATAGATATTTTTCCGAAGAATTCATACTGACATTGTTTGACTGCTGCATGTTTTTCGTCATGAGTAAACATGACCATTTGTCGAATGAGATTTGCAAATGGAACACTTCTATCCATACGAAAGCCACTTGCTGCCCATACTAAATTCGCTTCCGATTGTGTTAGATCAGTTTCCACACTATGACAAAAAGGTAAATAGGAATTTGTCTTAACAAGACTTTAGTGAAGGAATTTTACTCTTGAAGGACTTTGTAGAATTGTTCTTTGTTAATTCGATCTGTTCGAGGTTGGTCAATATTTGAAAATGCTTTTGTAAACGAATGCATACGAAGACGAATTAGATCATATAAGGTTTTCTCAATCTGAACAAAGCAAGGCATTCTTAAAAAGAAAATAATTAACAAAAAGTATTTACGTAGGATAAATTTCGTGGCGGTGTCATTGGTTTTTGTGCTGATTTCTTTTCCAGAGGTTTCTTTTCGGTAGTTCGTTCTTTTTGTGGTACAATTGTTCTAAAATATGATATTATGAGACTAGAATGTGAAAAGTAACAGATAAAGAAACTAACGGTTTGATGATCAAGTAGAGAAAACGTTTGTATGGTATATGTCGTTTTTGTCGCATATCATTCGTACAGTTCAGTGCATTGTAAATTTCATCTTTTTGATAATCAGTAAATTGATAAGTATCAGCAATACCAAGTTCCTTTTTCAAGACAAGAAAGAATTCTTTTTCAGTACATAAATCACCATTATCTCTCGAAACATAACTAAAAAACATTTGATGTTTTATCATCGATGTTTAGTCAAATTAGGACAGACTTGATCATCGCGGCTGTTAGGGAAAGAAAAGTATCGTGTAATAAATCAATCAGACTATCTTCAACCTCCGTTAGGTTTGATGGAGGGATTTTTGATCTTAAATGCAAAGAAAGTGAATCGAACGAACACTTTAGTGGTTTTCTTACTTATCCTTTTTCAAATCGCCCACTGCCCGAGCAAGAAAACTAGAATCCGAACGGTCTTGGAAGTATTTCAAAAATGCATTGTAATCAATGATTGTTTCGTTGTTCGTGTTTTTCGCTGTTTTACAATGATATCTAAACCAAATGTGTTATACAAAACATTGCTGTTACATAAAATATCGAATTTACTTTTGTAAAAATTGATCGACATTCTCAAATGTCAAAGGAATATCGAATTGATGGAGAACAGCGATCAATTGCTCTTTTGTAATGAAATTAGTATAATCTGGATCCAAGTAAGAAAAGATGGTTTTCAAACAATAATAACCTTCGTTAACCTAAAGAATGAAAATACATGATCACTCTACTATTCTTCGGAAATACATGTTCTCACCTTTCGGTCTAAGAATGGAATGAAATCATCGCCTTCATTCAATTGTTTGACTAATCTTCTATGTTTCAGTACCAACATTCGATATTTTGTTGCTAATGTTTTCAATGACATGTTCGTTGATGATGGCCCTACACTTGATCGGACCGTTGTTTCATCTTCTGATTCATCCGATGGCAGTGGTGTTGTATATTTCTTCTGTGTATCATCGGCATTCTCTTCTCGACGCTTATTTGTTGTTACTGGTCGCTTTTTCTTCGCGTATGATCCTTCGATAATCGCGGAAGCGTACGGTGTACTTCGATCGGTAGCTAATCTTTGAATATTCGCGTTAATTTCATCGGCAAGATTAACACCATAATCTAATAGACGAAGAAAGACATTGGTTCGAACCATACCGACATTATCCAAATCGAATTTTGCCCAAAGTTTCTCCAATTCTTTTTCATTATTAATAATGTCGTCCAGATGAAAGTTTTTCAAGATGATTTTCAAATGATCACGAATAATCAGACCGTCGTTGAGACAATCATTGGGGAAATAATCATTAGGTACAAATGATCTAAGTGAAAATCACATTTTCGATTTGGAAATAGAAGTACATGTCTTTGTCTATACTTACGGATCACGACATCTTGCCTTCATTAATGAATAACAATAGCTGGCAGTCAATCGAGGTAAAAAACGTTTTGACTGGCTTGTTGGTAAATTTTGGCTGAGAGTTAGTAGTGAGGAATTCTGACGTTCAGAATAAAATGCTGCTAACTCATGTTTCACTTTCTAGAAAGATCAATATCATGAAAAGACTTCTATTCATTATTTGGTTTCTTCTATAAACCTCATTTTCAGGAAAGTAGGAAACAAACTCTTCGAATGTTATCGTGGCATCCCGATCGCCCATACGGAACCTAAAATTCGTCTTCATTGAAAATCATCTCATATCAAAATTAGACTCAGTTACATTTTTGCAGCTTTTTCAAATTCTTCATTGTTAATATAACCACATAATTGTCCTAATACTCGTCGAAATCCTTCTCTACAAAAATTAATATATATATATATCGAACTTTTCTTTCGTTAGTTTCACATACCTCGATAGTTTTCCTGCCCGATTTGGGTCATTGGCACGAAATAAATGTCGCACACCATGAATACCGGTTTGCAATTTTCGTTCAATCAATTGAAAGATCTGAAATTCAATTGATTATGACAATGATTCTTCGTTAAAATTCGCTTTGGTTACTTCATCCGATTTAGCTGAGCGATTTTGTGTTGAAATCTGTTTTCGTTCGTATTGTTTTTCCCCAGCGAAAGCTGAAGATCGAAGTGGTAAACCAGAAGAATTGACTGAATTGGTTTTTTGACTTCGAAGAAATTCCGTATCCAACATCGATCGTTCGCGCCGTAATGGAAGAATACTCTGATAGACTTGAGGTGTTCGCCGACATCCTTCCTGAGACAAATCACCAACGCTGTAGGAAGACGCTACTGCAGTAGCCATTCGATGGAAAAGAAACAAAGAAAGACTTTTTTCTGAAAATAAATTAGAATTTTTCACTCATACTGACATTGAAAGTATGCATTTTAATAAAAAGACGGTAGAAATGTTTGTGTTACATTATGCTGTTTGGTGATTTCAAACTTGAATGCTTTTAATAGACATACATATCTCTTGAAATAAAAAGAAACACTTGAAAGTCTTTGAGCCTGACTATAGACAACGGATGCAAACATGTGCTAATTCGAAATCATTGCGCTTGGTTTAAAACTCAATTCAATTCCATCTTAAGATTGGAAGTAGAGGTCACTAACTCTCAACATTATGTTGAGATATAGTTTTTTATTAAAAGATAATGCTGACCTTGATATTTGCTTATCTATTTCATAGCATAGACAATACGTATTTACCTTATTTACATTGCTTTGCTTTTTTTCCAAGACGGAGATATTGAATAATCAGGTTTTCTAAAAATCGATTTCTGAAGACCTTGATTTTTAATATCAGACTAAATAGCGCTTTCTGAAGGTCACTTTTGATGATTTGTCTAACTCCTTGACGAATTCATTCTTATCGGAAGCTAGGAGTTGAAAAGAAGCAAATTGATACCCACGCGTTTTCGTTTTAATAATTGCCAACAAATGAAAATATTTATGCGAATATTGAAATTCATCGATTAACATATCAAACATCAAATTTTCTATCAAAGCACTCCTTTGTTTTGCTACCTAGGTAATCCTTTAAAGTGACACTTTTTTTCAATTGAA
The DNA here is from genome assembly GCA_905250025.1 of Adineta ricciae. Lineage (NCBI taxonomy): Eukaryota > Metazoa > Rotifera > Eurotatoria > Adinetida > Adinetidae > Adineta > Adineta ricciae. The sequence continues at coordinate 18,803 of CAJNOJ010000287.1, forward strand.
AATTGATTTTTCAAAATTCAAATGTCGTAGTGTGTTAGAAAGTAAATGCGTTTTGTCTCTAGAAAGCAAATAACCAATGGTAAATTTTCTTTTTTTAGCAGCGCTGTTAGTAACATTGCTTGGGATTGGTTTGCAACGCTTAAGAACCTTACACGATGATGCGATGATGAGGTTGATTGATTTCATATGTTACATTTTTTTCTTCAATATGTTAATGACCTAATTGTGTTTATCATTGCTCTAGATGAATTCGTCATCATCTCCACCAGTACTGTACTTAGAAGATGATGGTGGCGATGATGATAATCAGATTTATCAGACATCATTATTAAATGATTTACACTTACCACGTAAAAAACGGAAACTAACAAATGCAAATGTTCAAATAAATTCGTCGGCTTCGAATTGGCCAAAGCGACAACGAAATGGCGATTTTCATCGACAATCATCAAAAATCACGATGGATTCGGAGCCTGATCCTGAACCTATTTTACTTGACCCAGATGAATATATCATCGAAGAGCCTGATACGGCACATTCTTTCTGCTCATTTGATTGGACAATCCAGCCACGAACGCCGCCACCGCCCCTGCTACCACCACCTCCTCTTCCCTCGTTATCAAATCGAATGTATTCAAGCCCCATTCAAACACCATCCCGTATATCATCAACATCATCAATGAATACTACTTATGCAACTAAACGACATCCGGATAAACTTGATCGAATGCCTAGCAATAATAATTCACATGATAGACATATTCAACAGTCCAGAAATCCAATATCTGTGCCAGTACCACCAGCAACACCACCGCACACGTCGAGATCATCGGTGGTCGCTTTACCATTACCTCTACCTAAACCAACAGCGTCATTTGCGCAACCAAATACACGACGCGGACGACCAATAAAAAATTCGCGAGTTCCATATCCCCAAGATGTAAGATTAAATGTTTAAATTTTGTGATACTCTCAACGAATTAGAAGTCGTAGACAAGATTAAGAACGAAATAAGATTTATTGTGAAGTCTCATTAACATCTGATTGAGTACCATAAGTAATCTTGTAAGATACGGATAAGCGAGAGTGAATGCCACATTTTTCGATTTACGAGTCGTTGTCTGACTTATGATATTTGACAAACCATCAAATATTATTTAGACATTGAGTGTGATGGTCTGTATCAATTCTGATCGACTAATTCAAATATTGACATCTACTTTCGATTATTTTGACGAATTCGATAACTGTCTATTGGAAAACGAAAAAAACTATATTTAGACTACACCTCATTCACCCATACGTCATCGATCTGAACCAAATATATATTCACAAGCGCAACAAGCATTGCGGACAGCAGCAGCAGCAACAGTACAACCTCCTCCGCCATCCTCCCTATCTTCACCATCATCATCTGGGGCAATATCTGCCATACCAACAATGCCCAGTAATTCATCAAACAATCATACATCTGAGATTCGCCGTCAAACACTCAATGGCACTGGATTATTCTCAGCTTTTCATGATAGTAAATACTATCAATGCAATATCTGTAAATTCAAAAGTGTTACAAGGTACAGATTAGCACCTATTTCTAAAATTATCCTTCAACAATTTCTTTTTTGTAGCTCAACTCTTCTCCAACATCTCTTTACTCATATGTTCTTTTGTGATCAATGTTCATTTTACACTTATTCGCATTACAGTCTGACTCAGCATACGTTTGAAAAACATCTGCCACCTGTTACTGAACATGCGCGTGATTTTAGTAACCCAAAATCATTTGACCTACTTTATGTTACACGTTGTCCAGATGGTACATTTGCTTTGTGTATGGATTCATCGCTATCAGCGGCAGCATCGACGAATAAAACAACAACAACAACAACAGTGGAAAAACGACTCATTTTATCTTCAGCTGTACCAAATGATCAACAACAGCAACTTCAGCCACAACAACAGGTAGCGAAATCATCGAAACCAAAACAAATTAAAGAGAAAAAATCGTCAAGTACAATGGAAGATAATGATATTGTCTTATTGTCACCAGAAAAACGTGACACAACTACCCATCGATCGGTAGTACAACACAAAGCGAAAGAGAAACCATCTCAGAATTATATATCGATAAAACATCGACGAACTTATTCGTTGAAGAAACCATTTTCTTGTCATGCATTGACGTTAGAATATGATATTTGTCGAGAGCACATGACTCGACTCATGTGTAATACACAAGATACATACAAACGACGGAAATATTTAAACGAATTTCAGAAAACAAGATTAATTGACGAAGTCGCCGATTGTCTACGAACTGTTGTTAACGATATCATCGATAGTGAAGATAACAGGTTAGAATACACAGCTAATTGTTTTACAATCACATCATTATTGATGAAATGGTCATTTTTCAAGATAAAGAATCTTGAACAGATGCATCAATTCACCAATCTAAAAAGCTGAGACAGGCTGGAAGAAGAATAAGAGCTGATATTGTCTTCTTTTTTGAATTTTAGTGTTCAATCAACTATGATTTGTGCTTTACCAAATCATGTTCTCAGTTCAATCTTATCTACAAGTGACCTGAATGAAATCATGAGTTCATTGAAACTAAACAATAAACATGAACAATGTCAAGAACAAAAGATATTATATGATCGTGAACATCTCATGCGGGAAAATCGTAAAAATACTTTTGTTATAACTTCTCCGGACACAAATCATAGTGAACAATCGATTATCACTTCATTACATTCTTCCATGACAAACGGAGATTCAATATTTACTCAGACAAAAATTATCAAAACTCCAATTGTCAACGAAAATCTCCGACGATATGCTCAAAGAAATCCAAGTAAATCATAACAAGTGTTCATCTGCCGAGAGATAACTCGCTCATATCTTTTAGATGTACAACTTCAAACAACTGTTTCGAAACCAATGTCTCAGAAAAAGATCAATGTAACACAATCATCATCACCCTCACCGCTGCCGCGACCGAATTCCCCCCGTAAGATGTTTATATGCAGTTTCATCTCAAAAATGCAATTTGTATTTCTATTAGAACTAAATTCAGTTCGTCCCACCATTCCCAAATCGTCACGTTCTGTGTCAAATTCTTCAATACCATCGATAACCGATCGAAATAACAATACAATTCCGACATCGCATCCCAAAGTTGCACCTTCGAAATGTCCTCGCGTCATTACTCTTGATTGAAAGCGTACCTTTTTTTTGTCTCTTTGCCTTTCATATGTGACTTACGTTCTTTTACTTTTCTGGTTGTTTGTTTATTTCATTTTTCTTTCTTTCATACGTATGTATACGTGTTAAAGTATTTTAATCTACAATTGGTTTTTGCTCAAGAAAACCAAAGCTCTTGCTACATGTGATTCATAAGCTAAAAATATTTGAGCGATTCAATTCTGAATATTTCGTTTTTTTTTTGTGCTTTTTGTTACTTTCACTCATTTTGTAAATGATATAGAAGTAAAGATGAAAAATATCGACATCCGACCTGTAAATACAAATAGGTTACAAATACAAGGTTTCACCTGCCGCACGAATAGTATTTGCATAAATCTGCTCGTTCATGTGTGCGAAGCATAATTTTTCATCGATTAGCATAATCTTACTGAAAGTACGAACGTTCTTATCGATCGAATGATGTTTTCTCTAAATGGTGATAGGTTAAGTGTGAATCATCGTACGAACGAAAAATATACATTTGCATTTTCTCTCTCGATTTTAATCATGCGTGAAATGTACTAAGCCTAATCCTTTCGTGCAACGAGGTGCGTACATATATATATCTTGGTGCATATGTATGTGTTTTCATTCTCGAAATCGAATCGATTAGATCGAGGGGAGAGTCTGTTTTGTTTATCCGTTTGGTTGTTATATTACATTGGATAAATGATTTTAATACCTTTCGTATTTGTTATTTAGTATAATTTATTGGAAAAGCAATGCCTGGTAACGGTCACGTCGCACCCGGACATCAAATTACTAAAGCACCTGCCATTGTTGCAGTCAACACGCTTAGTGAAGATGATCAGGCAATCAATCCAGCTGATCATGATGGTAAATTTTTCCAAAAGCTCATCTTGATGAGAAAATCTTTTTGCTATTCTTTCGTATCAAGGTGTACCATCCGATTATTCGATTGAAGTGAACAGTAGAAATACAATCTATTCGAATGAATTCATCGAAAGTAAATATATCTATGACATGAATCACTGTGAAGTTGATCATCAGAAGAAACGAGTCAATATCACACCACGAAAATATCAATACGATTTCCGTACAAAACGACAAGTACAACGTACAGGTGTTATGCTTGTTGGATGGGGTGGAAACAATGGTTCTACTGTCACAGGTGCTATCATCGCAAATCGAGATAAAATCACTTGGATGCGTAAAGGTAAACTTCACAAATTGTTTTCTTGAAAACCGCAATAGTTCACATTCTACCAATATAGAGGGTGAACAACATGCCAATTACTATGGCTCATTAACTCAATCAACTACTATTCGACTTGGAAGTAACAAAGATGGAAAAGAAGTTCACATTCCATTCAATACTATCCTACCTATGTTACATCCCAATGATATCGTCATTGGCGGTTGGGATATTAATGATGCCAACTTATACGATGCTATGCGACGGGCATGCGTTTTTGATTATGAATTGCAAGAAAAACTAAAAGCGAAAATGATTAAGATGAAACCATTACCATCGATTTATTATCCTGATTTCATCGCTGCTAACCAAGAGGATCGGGCAAATAATTTGTTACCCAAAGGAACGAAACAACAAGATTTAGATCGTATCCGAAATGATATTCGAACATTCAAAAATGCACATGATTTAGAACAAGTGATTGTTTTATGGACCGCAAATACTGAACGTTACGTCGATGGTAAGATATCAAGCTAATTTATTCAGTTAGATTTACTTGTTGTTTTCTCTCCTTCAGTTCGAGCAGGTCTCAATCAAACAGCTGATGATATTCTTCGATCCATCGCTAACAATGATGACGAAGTTAGTCCTTCGAATGTGTTCGCTTGTGCAGCTATTCTTGAAAAATGTCCATATATTAATGGAAGTCCACAGAATACGCTAGTACCAGGAATAATTGAATTAGCTGAAAAATATCATGTTTTCATTGGCGGTGATGACTTCAAGAGTGGACAGACAAAATTGAAATCTGTTCTTGCTGATTTTCTCGTCTCAGCTGGTTTGAAATTACAATCCATTGTCTCATACAACCATCTAGGAAACAATGATGGTAAAAATTTAAGTGCACCACAACAATTTCGTTCAAAAGAAATCAGCAAATCCAATGTCGTAGACGATATGGTCGGAGCCAATCATTTACTTTACGATAAGAGAACGAATGAACATCCTGATCATGTTGTCGTCATCAAATACGTTCCATTTGTTAAAGGTAAGACTTAACAATAGAAAATATTATTCAATCTAAGAAAATCTGATTTCTAGATTCTAAACGTGCTATGGATGAATATATCTCATCGATATTCATGAACGGTCTTAGTACAATCGCTATTCATAATACATGCGAAGATTCTTTGTTAGCATCACCATTAATTATCGATCTTGTTATTCTAACGGAATTAATGACACGTATTACATACAAAACAAATGATCAAGAGGAATATCACTCTTTCGAAGCTGTTTTATCAATCTTATCTTATCTTCTTAAAGCTCCAATGGTTCCACCGGGTACACCAGTTATTAATGCACTTTTTAAACAACATCGTTGCATAACGAACATTCTCTCAGCATGTGCTGGTATTGCTATGGATACGGATATGTTGTTGGAACATAAAACACAATTGCCAAAACCAATGAAAATTCAACTATAACCCAAACTCATTGATTTTAGGATAATGTATTGTTTGACAACAAAAACTCCGTTTTTATCGCACATTTCATAAGAATTTGCTTTTTAAAATAAAACGTACGTAATTGACAATCATTCCGAATTTCTCGATGTGAAAAATTTTTCTTCCTGATCATGAAAATGTTTCGTATCTTTCAACGCATAGTAGAATCGAGAAAGTCAAGAGTTGTTTTATTAATACAAAACCAACACACTCACAAAAAAACACAACTTAAGCAAAAAAGTCTTCGCAAACTTTTAATTATTGTCCATTTGTTAGTCGATCGATACATGTCGCCGTACATTGTTCCTTTTTTAAGAATTTATTTTCATTTCCTTTACATCCAGAGTATTCGAATTGCCGACATTCTCGACTTTTATTATCATAATACCACATATCAATACGTCCTAAACATTCACCGCGATCGAATGATGGGCCACAGGCTACAAATAACAAAGTATTTTTTCTCGGGAGAGATTCTCTCGAATAAACTTACTAATACATTCTAAATGACAATCATGTAACGAGAGAAAATTGTTTTCATTTCCTCCCAAACCACGATAAACAAACAGATGGCATGTGTCTTGATCAGGATGGTAATACCAACGATTATGGTATCGTAAATCGGTATCATGATAGCCAGCATCTCGTGGTTGATAGCAACGTGTTGGACGGTCTACAGTGGAAAAGTGACTATTAGAATTTAAAGTGTTTAGATCTAAGATTTTACCATGTTCAGTGCCGTTCGCCGGTTCACAATAAGGATGTCCTTCTTCGGTTATAACACATTCATCAGTGCCAAAGCATGGATAGTTCTATTCAAAGGTCGAATTTTTCTAGAATTTACTTCGCTGGTACTCACTTGACAGGGTGGAGTGCATAGGCATGTGTCGTTGAGAATTTCAAAACCATAAAGACATTCTTTTAAGCATTGACAGGATAAATCACATAAGGGAGTTGCTGCTTCCTTTGATGTTAAATTGGAAGATATATTTAAATCTTGAAATTCGGTTTCGCTGAACAAGAAGTCTGAATCAACGGGAATAAGTGCATCTTTTTGAGAAAGATGCGTATTATTGAAATCGGTATAGATCAAATCGGTCGTCACTGAGTCATTTAATGAATAACTTGTTGGATAATCTGTTGTAACATTTGAAACTAGTACTATAGTAGAATTGAAAACAACATCAGATGTCACTGATTCGGTTTGTTCGATGATTTGAGTGGAAACGATTGCAATCGTTGTCGATTCCAATATTTCTTCCGTTGTCACCAGAATTGTTGAATTTGTCGCTGAATAACTTGTATTATTGCTATTTTCAACATGATCACTTGTTGTTTGATCGTCCGTTTGATTTAGTTCTGCTAAATCTTGCCTTAATAACAAATGTCTCATTGTCGTCTGTTCATCTGTTGTTCGATTGTTCGTATCATTTTCCATTACTGATAAATCCTCTGTAGTACTTTCGAAATTGAATACTGTTGTACTCAATGAAGCATTGCTATCTGATGTATCCAAGGCAATTTCGACTTCATCATTATCACCATGTCTTGACCAACGTTTCAATCGCTTCAACAACGGTATTTGAGAATTCATATACTCTGATTGTGAATATTCATGATTGATAATTGAAGTATTCTGCTCATTTTCAAATGAATACATTGGGAAACGAAGAGTTGCTGCATTCGTGTACTACAAAAAAAAACAGAACTTCGGTATAATCAATACAAATATACAGCACTTACATGTGTGATGAACAGCAACAACAACAACAATAGAGATAACATACACGAACAAGAGTTAGTCATATTTATGTTGCGTTAACACAATGTTGAAATGAACAAGAAAATTCCTTCGGCCGATACAAAATGATGATTGTTGTTGTAGAACATCTAAGAAAAAAACTAATACATCCTTCGTTTCTGTTTTTTTTTCTGCTATGCTTTTATCACGTAATCCTCATCATGATAACGGACAATCAATATCTGTTATGTTGCGCTTTCCTTCTACTGTTCGATGTAATTTCTTGATAATCGACCTCTGGTCAAGCAAACAATTTCTCTTTTATCTTCTCAGTTAGTTTACATTATCATTACAAAACATCATCTTTCTTCGATGTTGTTTTATTTTTCTGTCATATTTCTTTCCTTGTATCGAATGGTTAACGAGCTAAAGTAAACTGACCCTTTCTAACAAAAATACAAACACATTTCATAATCAGTTTCCTCTCGCGAAGAGATTTTCTACGTGTTTGTTTGAACGTCCACATCATTTATGTAAATTTCAACGAATCATTATGAAAGAAGAAGAGAAATCGGGCAGTTCTTTTGTTTATCTTTCAAGGTCTTCGTATAATTAAGATTGTTGTGTTGTTATGATGAACAAGCAAACGCGAGAAAGGAAGAATTTTCGGTTACATCATCACATTTTTTTTGTCTTCATTTCATGAGATGCATACCGATAATAGCTGTCCTTTATTCAGATTGTGTAATCGTATCACTTTCGATGATGGCATGAACAAGAAGAGCCGTCGGTCACTGTTCGCGTGATTGCTATCGACTTCTTTCAATATGATTATGCTCATTAGGACGGCACACATAATTATCCAAATTCTTCGTTTGTTGTTCATGACGTAACCAGGAAAAAAGAAAACTCGACGGAGAGAAATTCAACAGAAATCTCTCGCAAAGTTAATAAAACAATCACTTTCAACTGAACTTTTGCTGGCATTCGTTTTCTGTCAATCATTTTTTTAGGACAAACATTCTTCTTTATTAAATCGCATCGTCATCCATTATCGCATTGAAATGTATGTTTCGCCTGCAGCCAAGAACTTTTTGTCTGTTCACTCACACTTGAAAAATGAATGTTACAGATACCTGAGATTTAATTGTACCGTTTGAATCAAATTCAGACTTCATTCTCTCTTTTCTTCTATCGTCTTTTTTTTTTGACATATGTACTCTCAGACTTTTGCACGCAAATTTCTCTCACAAAAGAACAAGTGAAAAAGAGAGAAAAGAAAAGCTGAATAGAGAGAAAGTATAAAAAAAAAAGAATGGTATTATATTCTCTTCTGAAATACAAGGTAACGAACATTTTATGGAGTAGTTTTTCTGTCAACAGTGATTCTTAGATCATATCTTCACTATTTGAAATTATCAACTATTTTTGTTTTTTCCCTTCCCTTCTAATCGATTAGTAAGTAGGTCATCTTTCTGCATAGATCTGATGATTTCAACGAATGATACTTATCAGCATTATCCTGTGATCAAACAATCGAAAGTACGGAAATTGTCTACATATGCATCGTCCATTAGTAGCAGTGGAAGCGCAAGTTCAGTGAGCAATTCTCCGAATAGTAGCAAACAGAAACTTTTCTATCCGAACGGTGATAACGATGAAGGCTATGCAAGTTTTACCACGACAAGCACACTCTTAGGCAGTAATAATAGTTCCACACTACATCGAGATGATAGTTCGTATTATACATTCGGTTCGGAACGTTTTTTGTCGAAGAAGACGCCTTCGGTCTCTCGAGTTCTGGCTGAAAGTGGATCGGATAAGTCGCAAGTGTCTGACGACGATGAACTAGAAGGATTACTCGATTGGTCTTCGTTGAATCAACAAGTTCAAGCATTGGTTTCGCGTTTTGATAAATGGCTACATGAACCATTGCCTGATCGTAGTATCCCGATTAAAAAGTCTCGTGTTGAACATGCATATCCAGTTTTACAACGACGAACATCATCAATTCCGTTAGCAATTAATTTAGCTACCGATAATACGAATAAAATACCAAATCAGTCGAATTATGTTGTTAATTTTGTACAGAATAATTACATTCCCAAACAAAAAACGGGAAAAAACATTCGATCGCGTGTGAATTTCAACTTTCCAACTGAAAAGGTTAGAAATACGTCAGTATTTGACAAAACAAGTTTGAACTTTCTTGTTCTTAGCTTCAACATTGTACAACTTGTTCAAGACTCATCCAATTAACCTCTGCAATTCATACACAACGACTTTCAATCACATGTCCCTATTGTGAACAAATCTATTGTAGTAAAACATGTCAACAGTCAGATTGGCCTATACACAAACGTCAATGTCCGCTAGCAAATTCTTATTCATGTTGCGGACATATATTACATTTAATGAAAAGTAACACGTGTGTAGTGAAACGTTTGAGCACATTGGCATCAAGTGGATATTTGTCATCGGGACGCGGTGCAACATTACTCTATTTTGATAATATGAAAGAAGCTGATCTTTACATCCAATCGGGCACTATTGAAAATACGCGTTTAATGGCTGTTTATTGGGCGTTGACTGACCCGACAACAATATCTGCAATCGAAAACCTTCGTCCAACGGATTATGAGCGTTTGAAAGCACTTTGCGTAAAATATGATCCTAGTACAGAATTCGTTTGTCATGTGACCATACGAGTCGATGATACAAAAAGTAAGACTGACCATTTAATACAATAAATTCGATCGAATCTTTCCATTGATTAGATATTCCACCCAACACATGTGTAAGTCAAACAATGGTTTTTAAACTATTAGAAAATTCTTCGAGTTCTCAAGCCGATCCGTCGTCATCCTCAGGCACTTATCCAACCTTGTACTTAACATCCTTAAATTACGATCAAGCGGCAGTTTCTGATCGTCATCATATGCGACAAGTATTCTTTGCTAAATTACAAGTTGAATTACGCGAACGTGGAATCGAAATCGAACAACACTATCCTGAATTATATCATAAACTATGTGATTATATTTCAACTAAATCCGACCAAGAATACGCGTTACCATTTACACCGATATGTTTATTTATGCGACATAGATACTCTCAACAATTGTTCATGTGCGTGATCACACCTGAATCAGAACCTGATCGTTCGTGGCTGCTCGATCGTTGTTTAGTGGAGAAACCATTAACTCATTTTTCTAGCTAACCTTCCAGGATTCGTATAAATATATATATTTTTTTTTCGATGTCATAGAACAAAGTGAAAAGACCTTTATGCCAATACTTCACTTGATTTCGATCGTATTTGTTTAGCTGCTAGGACACGATAGATTAGTGAACATCGTTAATCAACCAATACTTCTTTCCAAAGAATGGATATTTACTCATGCAGTAATAAATGTCTTCAGGTGATATATGTGAGACGATTAGAAGAATGCGTATTGCTGATGAGAAAGAATAAGTGGTTGAATGGTAACTCAAATGAAGATTATATAATACAACTGCCGTCCGTTTTTCTTTAGCTAATTGAGAGAATGTGTTACTTATCTTCTTTTTTTTTATATGTATTTTCAAAAGATTTAATAAGTTTTTATTAGCTTTTATATTTTATAACAGAATTTTATGCAAAGCAATATTCATTGGCTTCACGAAACCATTTTCTTTCTCACTAAGTGTATTGACTTTCTTCAGCAGACAATCATTGAATGGATTCGTTCTAATTAGCGACGAAACAGTATATTGAATTGAAGATAGAGGCGTGATATTTGTCATCTCAGATCTGTACCGAGAGAAAAACAATCCTTTAATTCTTTCGAATATGTATGACGAAATATCGCCTACGACGCTGGCTAATAGAAGTTTGATGAGCTTAAATGATGTGATTACATATCGATGTGCTTTTCATCAATAACGAAGAAAATATAAAAGATTTCGATAACAACAATATAATGGCAGATTGATTAAGCGAAAGACGAGAGAATATTTGTAAGTTCGATGAACTCAACCTTCGATGTAGTTCGCCATTTTTGCATCGTCCTATAAGGTGAATAATCAACGTCTGACGAACAAGAAAGGATATTCGATTTGTCATTGTAGAACATTTTCGGTTGCAGATGAAACATCAACTTTATTTATTATTATTGTTATTATTATTAATCAGTGATTTTCTTGAACGTATGTTTGACAGATGATTGAGTCGAAATGAATTCTATCTTCGTACTTCCATATTCTAGCTATTCACGGTCAATGTGCAGGTGGAATATGGTCCATTCAACAGTCCAACATTGGTTCATTTTCTGTTTCATGGAGATATAATATGGCTTCGAATACAGTTCAGTTTATCATTGAGGGTAGATTTTGTCATTCGAGATGATATTCATTTCATCTGATAATCGATTCTGCATTTGATAGGAAAAGCAACAGATAGTATTAATCTTTCAACAACTTACATTGCACTCGGTTGGTCTGACACAGCACCAACTATGGTTTGTATTCTATTTCTATACAAGGATCTCTTTGATTGAATTGTATGATTCATGTCTATTTAGACTAAGATGGACGTGGCTATGTTCTTCCCTGGAACTCAAATCGTTCAAGATCGGTAAAGAGGCTCTGGTTTTTTTTCTCTGCTATCTTCATATAACTGATACTTTCAATAGATTTTCTCAAGGGCATAGTGCACCAACATTGGATAATCAACAAGATTTTTGTGTTATTCGCACTAACACGACGGATAAAAACATTTATGCCGCATTTGAACGTTTCCTCGCCACAGGAGATACAAAGGATATTAGTTTCACATCAGATGTCTATTTAATGTTTGCAGTGGGATCATATACATTCACAAATGGTTACAACCCTCAGCAGCATTCTTTTCGTACATCATATCAAACGAGCATCAGCTTGCTCAGCTGTAGTTCAAGTATGTAGTAGAGATGATCTACTCGAAGACGAGAATTAAAAGAATCTTTACTAATTCATGTATAATTTAGGTGGTTGTTCAACAACGAGTTGTCCTATTGCTGCTTGTCCATGTTTACAACAAATCACCACCGGTTCTGGACAGTGTGTTTGCTTTCCGCCATCGTCATGTGTTTCAGGTTCAACAGTGACACCACGAATAAGCACAACAATATCTGTCGCAGGAGGAATATCGTCCGTGGGGACATCATTGACTGGTTCATGTCAAAATCAAACGAATCCATGTACATCCAATGGAATATGTATTCAACTATCAGCAACGCAATATATGTGTCAATGTAAAAATAACTACACGGGTGTATATTGCCAAACGCCATTGGGAGATAACAATACTGGCCTGTCGAATTCGTGTCAATGTCTTAACAGTGGTACCTGCTTAACAAATGGGTCTTGTTTGTGTAGCAATCTTTTCCGAGGAAAATTTTGTCAAATAAGTATGATCGTGTCGAGTGAATACATTTATCGAGTGAATTTCAATATTCAGATAATCCGTGCAATAATTATTGTCAATACAATGGCAACTGCTCCGTAGTTTGTACGGATACGGCGTGCAATAGACCAGTATGCAGCTGTGGAAATGACAGTACTGGTGCACAATGTGAAACAAGCGTAAGTGGACCATGTCAAGCAAGTACATGTATAAATGGAAATTGTGTGACACTATCCAATGGAACAATGCAATGTCAATGCAATTATGGCTATTTTGGAAGTCGATGCAATTTAGGTAAGAGAGAAAAACAATAAAACTGTACACAAGATGCTTATTTTCATGTCTTCTCTTCTAGTCAATAGTTGTCTATCAAGTCCATGCAATCAAGGTACTTGTGTACCATCATCAACTTGTCAAGGCCTTTTGTGTAGCTATGCGTGTTTGTGTCCAACTGGAGTGACAGGTTATTATTTTCGAATATTTTCATACAATTACAGTTCATCTATTTTGATCATCATACAATAGGGAGCAATTGTGAAAATAATAATAATCCATGTCAAAGCAATCCATGTCAAAATAATGGTACCTGTCTTTCATCGTCGAACAAATTTTCGTGTAGATGTCAACTTCCATATGGTGGAACACTTTGTGAATTAACAATTAATGTTTGCACACCCAATCCTTGTTTTAATAACGGTGAATGCGTTCGAAGTACCAATATACAGGATGGTACTTATCGATGCAATTGTCCGACTGGATTTATCGGTACAAGTTGTGAATACAGTACGATGGAAGTTGTTTTCTTGGAATGGAAGTTTGATTTATATGTTTAGTAAGTGGTTGCATATCGTCACCATGCCGAAATGGTGGTCAATGTATATCATCGACTACCAATTGTTCTTCAACAACATGTCCTGCAACTTGTAAATGTGTCATTGGCACAAGTGGAATTTTTTGCGAACAACTAAGTCTTTCATGTTCAACACAACCTTGTTTGAATGGTGGCATTTGCTTGACCAACTCGACAACGAATATTTCTTATTGTCAATGTCTCTCAAATACAACCGGCGTTCGGTAAGATGACAATTTTTAAACTTATATTTCTAATAACGACCACTTTCCCCGTTGCTTAGTTGCGAAACAATTGTACCGCTATGCACAGCTTCGACATGCGCAAATAATGGTGTTTGTTATGTCGATGCATCAGGAGGAAACAATGTACTACGATGCATATGTGCATCAGGATATACTGGTGCAGATTGTCAAATAGCAAGGAATACCTTGGGTTCTTGTGCATCAAATCCTTGCGGATATAATGGTACTTGCTTTGCAATAACAAATGCGTCCTATTATTGCGTTTGTTCTAACGGTGCAGTTGGATCATCATGCAGTTCAAGTAAATTCTAAATGTTCCAAAAATCAATATCTATTTGTTCTTCATCTTAGCTGCCATAACATCGTGTGATAACTCTCCTTGCTATTATCTTGCAACATGCCAAGCTGTATCCAATAGCAATCCAAAAACTTATGAATGTATTTGTCCAGATTATTTGACGGGTGATCGTTGTCAATATGTAAATAGTTGCCAAAAACAACCATGTTACAACCAAGGAACTTGCATTCCATTGGGTCCACAAAATAATTTCATGTGTGTATGCCAACGAGGTTTTGGGCAATATGATTGTTCGACATGTATGTCGCTTGACGAAGATGTTTTTTTTTCTTGATAATTGAAGAGATTTCTCGTAGATCTGGGCTTAACATGTAATTCAAGTGTATGTTTAAATGGTGGTACATGTGATTCTAACAGTACAAGTATACGATGTATCTGTCCAGCTAGTTTTGCCGGAGCACGGTGTGAATGGAGTAAGGAAGTCGACTCATTTTTTTCGATGTTAGATGTAAATATGAAAAATCATATTTAGCTTCGGTTTGCTCAATAACTACTTGCTCAAATGGTGGAACGTGCAGACAAATAGCAGCAACAATGGCTGAATGTCTATGTCCACTTGGTTTTACTGGTCCAACATGTGGATTACGTATGTTGTTCGATCGAACATGATTCAGTGTATTCATATATGTATAGGTGACTCGTGCGCCAATTCTCCATGTAAAAATGGTGCCGCTTGCACGACTTTGCTTGGTGAGACAAGTAACAATTGGTCTATGTATCGATGTAATTGCCCACCGCAACGTTATGGTGAACTCTGTGATACACGTAAGAATAATTATTGGAAGCAAATTACCTAGTTTTGAGCGATTTTTGTGTGTAGCGATCAGTTCCTGTGCTAATATGTTATGCCCATCGTTCAAAATTTGTAGTGAACAATCAACTGGGCCGGTGTGCACATGCACCGGAAATAAAGTGGGCACATTTTGTCAATACGGTTAGTGATCAAATTCTACTTAATACTCATGAATAATAGATGTGTGTCTGTTTAGAAAATCCATGTACACTTTCGACATCAACAGCATATTGTCAAAATGGAGGCACTTGTATTTCATCGAATACAGATCCTCCGGTCGCTACTTGTCTGTGTCGCACAGGTTATACAGGTTCTCGGTGCAATACAATTCTTCAAAATGATCCATGTGGTAGTACGCCATGCTTAAACCATGGCTACTGTGCACTATCCATGGTCAATACGACATTTGCATGTATTTGTAATGCCAATTATACCGGTTCTCAATGTGAAAGATGTAAGCCAATTGTAGTTTTTCTGAGAAGTTTTCTTTCATTCTGGTTCTTCAGCCAATCCGTGTCAATCATCTCCATGCTTAAATTCAGCTGTTTGTCAAAGTCAATGGAATACCACGAACACATGGTATACATGCCGTTGTCTCGAAACATTCACAGGAACTAGATGCGAAACATCCCTACTCAATCCATGTGGCGGATTATGTATGAACGGGTATTTATTTCCTTAATACTCTCTTGTTAACCATTTTACATTTCCTTACATTGCAGAAGTCCGTGTGTTGATGGTGTATGTGTATGTTCGTCGCAATACATTGGCACATATTGTGGATACGGTATGTCGTTTCTCTTCTTCTTGAACATTTTCGATTCATCCATTTCATTAATTAGCTAATCCATGTCAAAGCTCAATCTGTCGAAATGGTGGTCTCTGTGCGTCGAGTTACAATATGACCAGCGCTTCATTTTCATGCACGTGTCCACCTCTGTATACTGGTCAATATTGTGAGAATTATCTCACTACACAAACAGCGGACTGTACTCTGCCATGTTATAATGGTGCCACTTGTCAGAATGGTATCTGCACGTGTACATCACAATACGTTGGACCTTCGTGTCAATACGGTAAAGGAGTGTCGAAACAAAAACTAAAAAGTTATGCGTGTTTCTAATATTTCAGAAAATCCATGTGTCAAAAACAATCCATGTTTGAATAGTGCTACTTGTTTCGGTCGATATTATCTTAATGGAACTTTGTATACCCAATGCTTTTGTTTACAGGGATATACAGGAGCGAATTGTGAAAGTATGACGTATATATTATTTCGTCCGTTCACTTCTGTTCATTTAGCTCCAATTTGTTCGTTAACGTCGTGCAATAGCGGCAACTGTACTGCAGTTCAAAACAGTTTTGTTTGTACATGTCCAAGTGGAAAATCTGGTGATCAGTGTCAAGTAAATCTATTCATTTGAAACTATTCATTCACTCACACTCTCTCCTTGTTTAGTACACTAATGCTTGTGTAAGTAACCCATGTTCTGCAACAGAACAATGTGAACAGAATGGCAATAGTTACAAATGTATGCTCGACATAAAACTAAGAGAGAGATTTTGATTAATATCTACATTTGATCTTTCTAGGTGTTTCGTGTTACGATAAAAGTACATTCTGTTCAATCTATCAAACTAATCGCGAATATTGCAGTAATCTCTACGCTCTTTCGGTCGATAACAGCTCTTATTCCGTGTTGGAAATGTGTCCGCGTTCGTGTGGTCAATGTGAATCGACACAAAAGTCGAATGAGCAAAATACCGATATTGTAGTACCATCCAATGACACTGATAGCAGTGATTCGACAACGACAACAACGACGACGACTACGTCGAGCTCAACTACAACAACATTCGGACTTAATATAATCTTCTCACGTGCAGACAAGTGTGTCGATCGACGACATGATTGTGCAGAACAAAAAGTCTTGGGCTTTTGTGAAATTTGGAATGCAAAATATCCCGACGATTGTATGAACACATGTCATCCAGCTTGTAATACACATATCTAACTTTTTTCCGAAACTAACCAGTTCGACAAGGTTTTAGTTCTCACATTGAAGAATAAATATCTCATCATTTACTATTTTTGAAATCAAAATAAATTCTTTGTTTCTAATTCTTCGAAAAAAGAGAATTTCCTTGCTTTTGTCTAGCATTATTTGCGTTCGCTCACAATCAGTTTAACACAGTGAAATAGCTAGTGAAGAAACACAGCAGCGTGGCGCAGTGGAAGCGTGCTGGGCTCATAACTCAGAGGTCGGTAGATCGAAACTACTCGCTGCTACTATTCTTTTTTTTTCTTTCCTTCCTTCCCTCTCTTCCCTTTGCGTCTAACAACGCCCCTCACGTTCGATTATCATTGAGGACAAAATTCTTTTGCTGTGTGTTGAATCGAGTTGATGGTCGTACAGATTTTACACGTAATCACATGTTAAATAAACAAAAGTCTATTAACTTTTGTCAGTCAAATATTGTTTCTAACTGTGATTCAACGAATTAGTTAATCGAAAATAAATAAAGTTAACGCAACCGCGATTTCGATCATCTAAAACGCTAACTGCTCACGGGTGAATTTATTCGATTTTTAAATACGAAAAGGTACAGTCTATCCTAATGATAAATTGTATAAATAATCAGATTAACAATGATCAAAACTTCGAAGAAGTTCTTCAAAAGGCCACTATTTGTTTTCGATGTAAGACGATCACCAAACCAGCTTACATTAAACCACAGGCAAATATTGACGATCAACATTGTTATTGGATATTCAATGGTTTTTATTATTAAATAATAAATTTTCTCAAACAGAATCCTATCGATATTGTAGCCATTTGAATTCTTGAAAACGTCATGACGATCGATGGCTTGTTCGAAAATAGAATTTCGATAATAATAAATGAGGATCAGACAGAGAAATAGAAGTAATGATGAGCAGATCATACGAAGATTTCTCAATTGCTCTTGAGTAACTCGTCGTACGTTTCCGATTCTGTTCATCAACGATGCGGAATATAATTCACATTCATGTTCGAATTGCCCTCGACGACGAACTGTATGACAACGAGTACAGCGTACTAACAAATCATCCAACATGTTCCGTATTAGACGATTCGCTTTCGGTAAATGTAGATTATATTGCAAAGGTACGGAATCATTCCAAGTCCAGCGACATATTGGACAGTACGGTTCGGATAATTTTAAGAAGCAAGAACGACAAAATGCACTGTCACATTGAATATGCGTGTGAGGTTCTTGAAGAATATCCAAACATATCGGACAGATCAGCGAAGGTGAAATGGATCGTTCATTAACGTAAACGTATGCGGTTTTATTCATGATTTATAAAAAAAAAAGAAAACGTGTAAAAGAGGAACAACAACATTCGTAGTACTTCACCGGAATAGAACACACGTACACAGAAATTAATCGATCAAAGCCGAAATGAGAGAAAAAGCACAAAGATCAAGAGAAAGAAATGTGGCAACTGCACTTGTTCCTTTATTTTTTTTGCCTTTTGTGTATAGATGGTCATGAAACCGAGATGAGAGTATAGCGTTTCTTTCCCCATTACCTTTCGTATCATCTACCAATCAATACAAGTGCAAAGATGATGACTCATTTGTGTGATTTTTCGTAGTTTCTTCTTTTTTTTTTGTCGAGTACTTAAATCCAAAAAATAATATTTTCGAAAGTCAAATGCGCATGTATACACACACACAAAACAGAACACACGTACACACACAAACATAAGCACTCATGTACAAATACACGTAACATCCTAATGGAGATGTATCATATTTGTCAATTAATACAAATGATTGATCATCATTTGTTTAATAACCATTTTGAATGGACTTAGCCACATCGTTTGCTCGATGAGTCGACGGATGGGCGAGACGCATTCTTCAAGATAATAATCATGTTGAGAAGACACAAACGGTATGATTAGTTTCGATGAATGAAGCGGCATCGGGCATGGTTGATGTTGTTGTTGCTGATGCTCGGTATCATCAAGTGAATGTGTCGAATAGCCATCGTCATTATCGGAAGTTTGTTCATCGAAGCACGATGATGTAGATGAGGATAAGGATGATGCAACCATCGTCTCACAGAGATTGTTTTCATTTTCGTCGAATATATCATACACATAGATATTGGATACTTCGATGCAAATCTTCGGTTCATCATCGTCGTCCCTGAAGGATAAGTCGGTTATCTCATTCTCAATATCTCCTAGAGAAAATTTCAATCAAATTAAATGATAACGATCTGTGTACACGAACTTTCTTGTATTTGAGATGATTGAAGTAGATAATCTTTATTTTCATTTGAATGGAGATTTATCTGCGATGGATAGTGACTTTGATGACCAGTATTTTTCACGAAGATATTCAATAAACCATGAGAACAATCATATTCCACACCAATCTTGAGCTCATCGGTGAGCTGGATACTCCGGCAAATGAGATTCGACGTTTGCAACATAGTAGACATGAATGTTGGAACTCTACGAATGAAAATACGAATAATGTACAAGTTTAATGTGAAGAAGATATTCAACATACGATGAAATATTTGACATATGATGCAAGCAACCTAGAATGTTTCGATCTGTACTTGATAAGATGTGCCTCGATGTCGAAGATGTGATGTATTTATATGTTTCTTTACTGTTTAAAGAGAAATAGATTGGCTACATCTTTTTCTTCTTCTCTCTACTTCTTCAGCTGATAGTCAGAGAGAAAGAACGAGAGAAAAGAAGAGAAGGAGAATGAGAGAAAGAGAAAGCGCGAACTCTTCGTTCTTTCTCATAACAAACGTACATAGACCATGCTGTGTTATTTCTAAATGATCACACTCAACTATTGTTGGTTATAGTCAGAAACGAATGAATAAAAAAAATACAAATAATGTCGATGACGACAACTCTTTTCCTTTGTCATTTGCGTGTAACTGATTACATAAAAGATTAGTCGCATAACAAGAAGACGGAAACGATTTATACTATCATTTTTCATGTAGACAAGGACATTTTTAGTAGTTATCGATTCCCGAATCAGAAGGACATGAAAGTGATACTTGAAGAAAAGAAGAACGGTAGATAATTAAAGCAATATCGTGAAACATCTGAGCTAAAACCGCATTGATTGTCATAGAGGATCATTAGTACAATGAAGTGATGAAAGATAAGAAAAGGACAAGTGAATGATGTTTTCTGAAAGAATTTCATTTGTTTCTGATCTGATCGATAAGTGTAGTATGCATTTCAATCATGCAATCATTATTTGTGTACGATATGGATATCGCCACTTATCAAGTACGAATATGCATTGAAAATTTAGACGACGTATTGTTAGTCTGAGGAAATTGAATGATGATGGAAGCTTAAGTACTTCAACCCGAATCACAGAAAATGTGGTAGATTGAGTTTTAATGTACTATATGAGAGAAAACGGGACTTATTGTGTAATGATAAATGGCTTTTAGCATTGAATCGAATGAAATAATATACTGTTGTATGGAATTGTTTATTCATTTGATAGGTCAATTAAGAACTTGTCTGCTTTATATCATGGCCGACGATTGATCAGACGACATGATTCAGCTGTTGAAGAAATCTTTTTTGGCATGGTTAGTTAGAGATATTGAGATTTTATTGTAGTTAAAAATTAAACAGTTTTACAAGGATGAGATTGTTGTTGTGACGTGAATTTTAGTTGAAATTTATTTTCACCACTATATGATTTTGTTCGTATATACCATTTACCTTCGAATTGACTGCTTTTCGCATTCCACACCAATTGAACTAACATTTGATATTTCAAATCTTCAGATCGCTTGCTAAGTTCCATCTGATACGTTTTCACTAAACCCATACGTTTAGTTGCCAGCGAATAAACTCCGTCGAGAAGAAAAACGCCGTTGTTGTCTGATCCTGAACCTGTCACTTTACATAATTGAGGATCAAACGTGAGTGTTAAACGATGGAATCCATACCAGAGTCCATCTTGAATGTGTCGACTCGACCAAATACCTGATTTGAAAAGCGTATCGTCTGTCGAATTATCTTGAGAATATCTTTGATTGGTTGACTGAATAAATTTCGGATTTGTTTTCAACGGACGACCTTTACAATGTTTCCAACACAGCGCGAAAATAATCAGCAAGAAAATGATTCCAACACCACCGCCTAGTATACTTCCAGCGATGATTGTTGCATGGTGACGACAATTACCATCTGTACATGAAATGCTAATACTACTGTAAAGACCTTGATTAGCAATATTCGCTAAAATAATGGATAAAGATGTGTTTTGAACAAATTAGAAACGAGATATTTACTTCGTTGACTTTGACAACCGATAAAATTTCCAAGATAAATGATTAGAAAAGCAAGACAATAAAAATAATTCATTCCGATTAGATCATCGAACTTCTATGAGAATGTCATCGTTCCTTCTTTGTCAAAAAAGAAATGTCAGCAAATGTGTTTTCGGGTTCGAGCAATATTTACAGAAAAATGTTAATCAGTTTATTCCCGAATGTTTTCTTAAAATAGTCATATGTCAATTAGATGTATATTTCATTGAAAACACTAATTGTGAATAATAAAAGATCTTCAACAAGGTTATATGTTCTCGTCCTTCAAGTAAAACGGAATGTTCGTCACTTCTATTCTGTTCAAATGTACACCTTGCTTCTAATTGTAACGTAATGGTTTACATATAGGGATTTTGTCACGTTTGAAGTAGACTAGTAGAATAACACCACCGAGTAGGATTGCTCCACCTATACATCCAACTATAATACCAATGTATGCACATGAGTCTGCATTACACGATGAACCTCCGCTTGAACCTGTCCTTACAGAAGAACCCCCGCGAGATGTGTAACGTGCGCTTGAGCCAGCTTTGAAATTAAAACAAGATTCAGATTACATTTCAATATTCCTGTCATCATTTTCGAGAGAAATACATACATCTTCGACCATCAACAATTACAGCTGATAATATTCCAATTATTACGATGTATTGAATGGTACGCATTATGAATTAAAGCTAGTGAGTTTTTTTTTTGTGATATATATAAATGATGTTGCGTTTATTTCTCAATATATTGACGTCAGCACATAAAAATTCTCTTGTTTGTTCTTTGGTTTTGATCACGATCACCATGGTGAAATCGGAGTGTAAAGCTGCAATATGAGAAAAGAAGAAAAATAATACACATACATTGATTTGCGGTGACGTCTATTCTAGAAACGAAAGAATTTCTATGGTCTTTCAGAGAAATGTGGGAGTACTGAAACAAACTTCAAGGCATCGTATAAGATGTATGAGTGTGTCGTTTCAGTATATTTATTTTTCGACGTTTACGTCATTTGTGTTTTTTACTTTTTATAAAAAACGGGAGTGTCCGATCTTCAATTCGAAAACTACGCTGATTAACCTTTACATTTGCTGTGCTTTTTTATTGTTTTCTAAGGATAATGATACAATTCTTTGAAAGAATGAATCTAAATCGGTTTGTTTCTGTTGATATCTTCGATGTAAAGTGCACCTCAACGACACGTGATAATCGACACAAAAGAATAAAAGTGACGATAATATAAAATAAATGTCATAATATACGTCCATACGATGCAGACAACATATTCTTTTATCATGCTGAAAAGAAACATGTTGTTAGTTTTCCTTATCATTAGTGTCATTAATGTTGTTTCCAATGCTCAACAAATGGAATTTTGGCTTACAGATCCCGATGCGAAAGTTCTCTTTCAACAACAACCATCCATTTCGCCTAACTCTGACAATGATGTCACCAATGACGTTATCACAATCAATGAAAACGTAAAATATCAATCAATCGATGGTTTTGGTTATACCTTAACTGGTGGAAGTGCAATGCATTTGTACAATCTCGATAATACAACGCGTGCACGAATCCTTCAAGAACTATTTGCTGTCGATCAGAATAATATTGGTGTGAGTTATCTTCGACTTAGCATTGGTGCGTCTGATCTTGACGAAGCTGTCTTTTCCTATGATGATCTACCTGCAGGTGAAGTTGATTACAACATGAATCGGTTCGATTTAGGACACGATCGTTTATATTTGATACCAGTTTTGAAGGAAATTTTGGCGATTAATCCTGCAATAAAACTGTTAGGTTCACCATGGTCACCACCTGTATGGATGAAAAGTAATAAAAATAGTATTGGAGGAACTTTATTAGCCGAATGTTACGATGCCTATGCGCTCTATTTCGTTCGATACATTGAAGAGATGAAAAAGGAAGGCATAACTATCGATGCCATTACAATTCAAAATGAGCCGTTACATCCTGGAAACAATCCATCATTGCTGATGATAGCACCAGTTCAAGCACAGTTTATAAAGCAAAGCTTGGGACCCACATTTCGACAACATTCAATCACTACGAAGATTATTGTTTATGACCATAATGCTGATCATCCGGACTATCCGATAACGATCTTGAAAGATCCTCAAGCAAAACAATACGTCGATGGCTCAGCATTTCATTTGTATGCAGGACCCATTGAAGCTTTATCCGCTGTCCACGAACAATTTCCAGATAAAAACCTTTACTTCACTGAACAATGGGTAGGCGCACCGGGAAATTTGAAAGGTGATTTAGTCTGGCACGTGAAAAACCTTATTGTAGGCGCCACACGAAATTGGGCACGCAATGTTTTAGAATGGAATTTAGCAGCTGATTCCAAGTTAGAACCGCATACTCCTGGTGGATGTACATTATGTCTAGGTGCTTTAACAATTGATGGAAATGTCGTGGCATCACCAAGAAATCCTGCTTATTATATTATTGCGCATGCAGCTAAATTTGTACGACCTAATTCAATCAGAATTGATTCCAATGTTGTGTCCGGTCTTCCAAATGTCGCATTCCAACGACCAAGTGATCAAAAAAGAATAGTGATAGTTGTTAATGACAATGATCTCACGAAGAAATCATTTCAAATACAATGCGGAGGAAAAGTGTATGATACATCACTCAATGGAGGTAGTGTTGGTACCTATTTATGCTAAAACAAAGCTTTAATCTTCTACAGAAGACACGTCTTTTGTCAAAAATAAAAATACATCAATAAAGGTCGACTGTGTGAGTGATGCGTGCGTTCGAATATAAAAGAAAAGAGACTAGTGCAATCTATTACATCGAACTAGAAGAAGTACGAAGCCAAATCATCTATTGTACGATATTAAGAAAATGTAACTTTGATATAAATACAGCAGGCTGCTTTCAAATAGATGTAAACTTGTACAACAGCATGAATACATGACAACGGAATTTTACGGCAACTAGCAGCAACATTTGCATCTACCAAGGCGTACACAGCGAAAATAGACCAATAAACCAACTGCGATTAGAATGAACAGACCAGCTGCACATCCGACTCCGATAGCAATGTATGTGCATTGATCAGTTGAACATGAAGCTCCACTTGAATAACTTCGACTGGTATAACGTGCTGATGAATATCGATCTGCAAGGAAAATGATGTTGAAAAGAGGGTCTTTCAGAAACTAAATCCTGGATACATACATGTACCATCAACGATCCTTGTTAAGAATAGTTCAATGACTGCGATACACAATAGAAAAATACGCATACTGTTTAAAATATGAAGTAGATTAGAATGATTCTGTCGTCGATGAGATCATATGTTTTTATATTTGAATGGTTTGACGTCAACGTAGTGACTAAGTTTTTTTGTTGATTCCCACATGTTGTTTACAGTTGCCATAGAAAAGCGAAATTTAAACGGGCGCAAGAAGAAAAGTAAGTTAAAATATACGTTAAAAAGAAGCATGACGTCAATCTTGATGCGAATTATTAAGAAAGTCTTGTATGAATAACTGTAACTTGAATTAAAAGTACAAAAATTGCATTTGTGTAATCTTCGTCGATGTACGTACATCCTAAAGATGCAATAATTCGATTAGGATACTTACAAAATAATTACGTACGTCATGTTGAATATTGTGTTAAGCAGAAAGAAAGGAAACAAAGCTTAAAACTTTGATTTAAACGTGTCAGAATCTTGAGAATAAATTTCCAATTATTGTGTACGAAATTTTGCACGCGATGGTTATATGTATCAGCCACACACGAATTACATTCGCTATGGTAGTACCGTTTGTCGATCCTCATTTGAAAATTTGTATACGATAATTGTAGATACCTGCAACAATCATATTTCCTAAGAGATCGAATGTCACACTGCAAGGACTATTCAGTAATATCAAAGACAGGCCACTTAGCCCGTTACCATCGCCAGCTAGAAGTGTCCAGGTAGTGTCAACGATGATCCACCGAATGATATCATTAGCAAATCGATTGGTAATAACAAGACTATCGTTTACTAAGCCGAAATAAATGCCAAATGAGTCGTTGAATTGCGTCCTGTTCGATCCAGCACCAATGCCACCAGCAACGACAATATCGTTTTTGCTCTGAACAGATATCGCACGACGCAATTGCTAAATCTTATTGGAGCTTTGGTCTAATGCAATACCATACGAGTTAGTCAACTGATTTATTCCACTTCCATACCCACCTAAAAGTATTGATGCATCTGAACAGATGACAATCGTTTCAAGTTATTATTTCCTAATCTGTTCCAGCAACGTCGATTCCCGTGGAGGAGCCATTTAGCTATAATTGAACTCGATCATAGAAAGGATTTGTTACATACATGGCTCCTTTCAACTCAACAGCAACACCGCCAGTACGATTTAAAAAATGTAGGTTCTGCTCCTCCTGTTCCATTAACTTGGCCAGCGACTGTTAAACCATATGTTGCATTTGCTAACTATTTTTGTACTCTAATATTACGACAATCAGGAATAAATATTGCTGCCGATGAATCCATACATATATATATATATATATATATATAACGTGGGGTTAGTAGGGAAGAGTTGATGCGGAATCGACTGAGCCTGTTTCACCAGCTACATTCATATCTACTAACTTTCATTTAACTGCAGCGATTGTTATTGATGTTACTGAGGAAAAAAATAACTGGAAAGTTTCACAGATTGTAATGCATGTGCTATTTTACAAGATGATATCTTTTGTCTGCCTCATTCCTACCATTACAACTACACTTTCACACACAGAATATGTGAAATACTCAATGATCAACTATCACATACATTGATGATCATCCAATAAATCGTGAATCAAACATATTAATTTGTAGGGTCTAGTTCTATTTGTGCTGCTGGTGCTAGTTGAAATGGTTTTAATAGTAGTGCTAGTAGAACTAACTGTTATATTGAAGTCGGATACGGCAACGGTGATAGTTATCGCGAAAATAATGGAATTGAGTGTGTATTTATTGTAGGAGAAAACTATTGGTAAAAGAAGAATTAAGACAATAACAATCATTCCGATAATTGAAAAGATCCCAACCAACATTGTTCGCCTTTTCCTCTGGAAAAGTACTAATTGATTCAACTTCTTTGAATTTATAAAAGACGAACGTTACTAATCCCTCGGTTTCTTTCTTTGGAGCCTAGAAATTAGCGTTTCTTCATACAACTCGGTACGCATTCATTGATATACAATTCCCTTGTTGTTTTATATTTACATATACATTACCGGATTATTCCTAATTCTAAAAATTAAAATATCGACACTGGAGATGTATATACGCCGAATAAAAGTGCATCTAATGTCAACATATACACTTTCGATATATACTGTGCTACCATTTAAACTTTCTAGTACTACCGTCTTGGCTCCCAACCTGCGCATCATTTATTCGTAAACGCTCCCGTGCTCTTGCGTAGTTCCTAGCGATTGAATCGGTACCTTTTTACAAAACAATATAAACAGCAAAATTGTTGATATTTCCAGCTAAAACAACACAGTTTTAATGAGTCATGTATTCATTCCTCTCTCTCTCTCTCTCTCTCTCTCTCTCTCTCTCTCTCTCTCTCTCTCTCTCTCTCTCTCTCTCTCTCTCTCTGTATTCAATAATATAAAAGGAAAAGACGCATTCTATACTCCACCATCACTATAATGTCACACCAATCCTACACTGGTGAACTGGGTTTAGCCAGGAATAGTCCCCCAAAACCGCTATTAAGTGAAGATCTACGAATTCGACGTACTCGTCTAGTTCATTTAATTATTCATGCAATTATTCTCGTAGGTTTTTATCAACAAAGATATCGATCAATAGAAATATGTTTCTTTCATACAGATGTTGGCGTTTGTCTATATGATCTTAAGTCTCGTCTTAAGACCCGATATGTATCGTACAGCGTTGTCTGCTCTGATCTTTTGGTTTCTTCATGGCTTAATTTGGACTTTGCTAAGTGCTTTTGGACTCTTAGTTGCTTACAAATATCATGATAAAGGTTTGCGCATAGTAAGTTAATTTTCTCCTATGTAAAGACTATGTCGATCAAACAAATGAAATCCTTTCAGTTTGGATGGATACATATTATTCTACTGGTCATTGATGCTCTTTTAGTTGGGATTCCAGTATCCATGATTTTGTATGGAAACTTTACGGACCGCTCCAAGAATTATCACGAAGCATTAGAATTCATTGGCATCGTATCGATTATGTATATCACTATTTTTATCTTCAGAGTATGAAATACAATTGGATTTTTCTGTTTTTTCTATAGGTGTCAATTATCGCTCTCGCTTTTCTGTTGAGAAGATTAATCATTGCAAACAAAACATCTTAAACACAAATAAATAGAATTAGTTTTCATTCGCCGCTCTTTCCCATGACTGTTATTTTAAAGCGATCTACGTTCTATTTGATTGGAAGAGTATGGTGGATTAAACGAATATCCTATATCATCGTGATTGTCTGTCCGATAAAAATGTAACTATTCATCGATATTTCGATAAATAATTATCACTTCGCTTTGCCCATCTTTCTGTTATTGTTAATTTAGTCGAATAAACGTCTATTCGTTCTATTCAGTTCGTCGTGTTCGAACTTGAAGTCGTCTGATTCATTATATAACTCACATGGACAAGTTTTCTTAAGAGCAAAATTTAAAATGCGATATTGGATGATTCATATAATTTCGAAATTCTATGCAAACAGGTGATATACTATGTAAGACAAAAAAAACATCCATGTTGGCGTCTGTAATTATGCAAGACTTGAAATTACTCAAACTCGTGCAATTCGTCGCGCATATAAAAGGTGGAATTTTATAAAAAAAAGTCATTTTTACATTCGAAATATTTTTCGCTTTGTTCGCCTTTCGAAATACAACATGACATCGCTTGATTTCAACTTTGCCGAACCCATCGCCTCGTATGAGGACTCGCATGATGATGACATGGATATGAGTCCAGAAGAAGTTGGCTCTATCAAAAAGTCAGATTATGTCGTGCTCAACGGACGTCCAGCGAAGGTGGTTGAAGCTACCCATTCCGCCCCAGGAAAGCATGGTCATTCAAAGGTTAACTAAACGATTGATTTCTTTCCTCTCGTCTAACTCCTGTATTGTCTAATTTAGGTTCATATGGTCGCTATCGACATATTCACAAGTCGTCGATATGAAGATATTAGTCCATCGGATCGTATTATTCAAGTACCCCATATTACGAAAAAGGATTATCTTATCGTTCAAATTGATCGAGATGGCTACATAACCTTACTTGATGAAGTAACATGCAAAATCCGTAGTGATATGAAATTAAACAAGGAATCGGATGTTATCCGTCGTCTGCTCGACAAACATAAAAGCGGCAATGGACAGATAAAAGTTACTGTTCTCAAAGCACTTGGTGAAGAGCAGATCATCGCATTCAAAGATATAGCTTAGTTTACATGAATGCAATTGCTTTTTTTCTCTTGTGTGTTTGAGAGCACAGGGTTTTTTGTAAAAAAAAACGAGAAGAATATTTTACCGAAATAAATTCATTTGTCAAGATTCAAAACAGAAGACTACTACTATTCGTAACAGTCTTTTGTGTTTTTATTAAAATTTTCTCATTATTCATAACAGTATCAACAATTTTTGCACTCGGTTTGTTCGTGCTTATTAACAAATTTGAACAATAACAAATCTCGCGAAATTCAGGTCTTTTAAGCGCAATACAAACTGATGTTTGACCATATTTATTCATTCGACTCAAACGCTTCTTCTTAATTAGAAATGTTTCATTCGCTTGATGATATTCAGCAGTTAATTCAAATAGAGCATGTCCAGGGACAGTTTCAAATTGTATTTGATAAAAGTCGGTTTGATTCGATAGTAGATTCTTCGTTGCATTCGTTATGGCTGTATGATTTTGAAAAGTAGGTATACGTCCATCGTAATCCACCGAACCATCAAATTTTAATAAACGATCATTCGCCTCCAATTGACTGGCTTTGTGTATACGAAATAAGCTCAATTGTGCACAGTCGCTTTTGTAATCAGAAACGAAAGCGTTGAGAAACGCAACAGCTTGTTGTCCGAATCGTCGAATAATCGGTTGATCGATTGAGATGTTATTCCAGTTTAAACATGCACACCAGTGTTGTTCGATATCAGCTTGTAGACAAGTTCGATTTTCAGGTATTAGTTGAAAGAGACTGTATGAGCGGTTGGTTTTCGGTTGATATGGATCAGACGAATGGAAGTCAAACAGATGTTCGAATGTTTCATGTAGATCGAATGGCGTTGTTAAACGATGAGAATTTAAACGTAAGTTCGACATGATTTCCGGATATTTTTCTTGAAATTTTCTCGGCATACGAATCGACAGGAATGGCAAACGTTCTTCAAGTTTACCTTGATAAGTTTTTCTCAATGAAGAGAAACGAGCACCATGATCACTCATTAAAATAAACATTGTATTATCAAAATAACCACGTTCATTCATCAATTTCAGAAATTCCAGCAGTTCATCATCACCATACGGGAGACGATCGTTAGTATCGTGAGAATACTGCGAATGAAATAAAAACGAAAATTTCGGTTGACTTGGATACATATCAAACAAATCACGCATCCAGTTGAGCATTGTTTGCAATCGTGTGATAGAACCAAAACAAAACGGTTTTGATGTTCGCATCGATTCAGCGACGAGATAGAATGGACGACCATAGTGATCCACCGGCTGTTCACGAAAGCCTTTCAAGCGCATTTGAAATGTACCCACATTTTGCAAATCTTCAGCCCATTGTGTGATATAACCATTATCTAATTGTGAAAAAGAAATGTTCTACCTGTTAGAAAAGATTGCATTGGTGAACATCAAGGGAAATCCCATAAGTGTATTACATTAGATTTATTGATAAGCTCAGAGAATAGAAAGAGGAGAATTATGGCATACAGCGTATTTTTTCCTCAATGGAGAGTTCTGTGGAAAAAAAAGAAATCGCACTGATGGAATAGACTGAAGATCGATGCACCAGTTGTCATCTGTGCTCTATCGGACTGAGTCTGAAAGCATACAAACCTTTAAATTTATTCCAAATCCAAGGAAACCGATCAACGGTATCTGCACCCTCACGACCACGTCGAGCTTCAGGTAATTCTTGTTCGGTTTGGCCAGTTAATATCGGTAAAAGAGCAGCAGGCGTGCCATCACCAACAATATTATAACCTATCAAATAAAAAAACGAAGGAAATTTTTATCACCCACACATATTTGTCGAGTGTTTTTTGCCTTTGAAAACAATTCCACCCAGTTCTTTCACCATATAAGAATAACTCTTCGGTAAGAAACGCATGAATGTCATACGCGACACAGAATCGAAGCCAAACATCAAAACATTGTATCCTAGATGAGTTTTCATCATCGGATTCCAGATATGTCTAAAATAACGCTAACAATGCTAATCGATACGTCAGAACGAAGATCAATTACCTCATATGTAGACCAGCATCAAATGTAATACCTAAATGTATATTCGAGTAAAAACTGCCATCACGTGCCCGACAATCAGCACGAAAAAAGTCAGATACTAATGGCATTTTATCAACAACAGGAAATAAACGAGCACCCTCCATTGTGGAAAAATCATCTTTAGATCGAAGAATAGGACGATAAGCACAGACAATAGGTCCATGTTTTTGCAAGGCTTGTTGTGATAGTCGAAAAGTACCTAAATGGTATAAAACATTCATAATGATTGGTATTATTCTCAAGATGATTCTTCTCTTATTGACGAACCATTTTCAACATAGACCCAATTCGTTGATTTCTCACAATCTGGCTGTGATTCTTTGACTGGATTGAGATGTTTCCAAATTTCCGGATTATCAATTAACAATTTCGGATACCGACACGCCAGATGTGTTGTATTGAAATAATCTTCATGTAACACTCGAATGTCTTCACTTAATTTGATGTGTGCATCATCAAGATCTCTTTTATCAACAAGAAATCGTTGATATTGCTCATTTCTTCGACTCGAGTAAATGTTCGAATAAAAATTATACGAAAGTATTGCTGTTGAACACGTCATTAATAATATCAGTAAGTGAAAAGACGTTCGACTGAAACAATAACGTCGACATCGACGACGAAATTGCATGGCGGATGAAATATTTAATCCGAACTTATGCAATTCAAAGCAAAAATATGGTTTTCTTTTCTACGACGATATTTCCAATAATATTCGATTACAATGTTCATTAGGTTTGATTACGAGTGTCGTCTTGTATTTATAGAAGAACTAAAAGAAAAGATAGATAGAATAGATTTGCATCCTTGAAGCAAAAAATGAAACAAAACGTATTAGGAAATTTTTCTCTAAAGGGACATTAATTATTTCCACCCGCTGCATTCATAAATAATCTAACGGGCTTTCCCATTTTTCAGTATAGTTTTTACATATTCAACAAGATATTTGCAAATCTTGCAGAAAATCTTTTTTTGTCGCATAGTAGATGGCATTATTTGAAACATGTCTTTCAGACAAAGTTTTATTGAAACATTTGTTAATCACGTATACTTACCGTTCTGAAATAAAGCGGGAAAAGCACATCGCCTCTCTACTGCGCGTGTCAATATGCCGTACATATCAAATAGATCTTATTTTCATCTACACAAATGACAACTTCCTCAAGATTAGCATTAAACCTGATGAATAGATCCCCTCGAGTGTGCTCACATAGATTTCCTATTTGAGATTGATTTAATTAACGTATTGTAAGGTTTGATTTAAAGATTCGCGCGAAAGACGATAAGCAGGAAAAAAAAGCAAAGATTGTTTCTGCTATGATTCCTACCATAATATACAAATAAGTCTCTGACAGCTTACTCAAAATATTCAATTATGGTCTTAGCGCTTCGTTCTGTTTTCTTTTTTGTCTCCTATCAACAATAATATTGCTCTTTTGTAAACTGTCGAGTTCACCAGGCAGAAGAAAAAAAAAAGTACCAATGTCGAACGTTCTGATAAACAAAAAATACTGTCGACCGACCGGTTACAACTGACATAGATGCATCTTCTGCGATATAGAGAGGCGAGGGCAAAGCAATACAAGTAGATAAAATAGTCTCCCTTCATCATCATTCAACATACGCATCTTTCATAGCACTAGAATTCTATTGATGCATATGTGTGGATGTCTTTTCCTTTAGTCGCGTAACGGCGGTACCAATTACGTCGGTTTTTCTATTCCGTTCTGTTTTTATTCCCTTTTGCTTCTTATCCGATGAATGTTGTAGTCGTCTTTGTCGGTCGCCGTCTTATTTCTCCTCCTTTTCTCTTTTTTTTCTTTCGATTTTTCTTTTTTAGGAAAGTCCCTTGTTGATGTTAGCCATGTAGAATAGGCCAGCTTTGCTATCATCCTTGCTAATATTCATTCATTGTTCTTTTTTTTTTGTATTAGACTTCATTGTCACGAGTCGAATGCGTCTGTCAACGACAGAGCCAAGAAGACGAGAGCCTGTAAAACAAAACCAAATATACAATGATCGATTCTCAGCTTTACGTGTTTTGAAAATTGAGAGATCTTATAATTATTAATGATCTTTTTAATCATGTGTGTGTCTAACGCGTGCGAATGGCAACGATGGAGAATGAGCAGAAAAACATATACGAAGGACATATGATTATAAGTGTAGGAGATTAGTCATTCCGTTCCATTAGCCTTTGCTTGTGAAATGCTTGAATAAAAATTACAGTCGGTTGATTTGTCTCTATGTGCGTGAACGTCACTAGATTTCCGGTTGGTTTATCGACATTCGAATGCATCGGAAAAAAGAACAGAACCAGCTCTTCAAGTGTACACAGCAGGCAATGGCAAGACGGCCTGTATTTCTTCTCTTCTTTTGGATTACTTTGCGTCATGCAGAAAGGAAAACACTTCTGAGAGAATTCTTTCTCTTCTACTTGATTTCGAATAAAATAAAGAACAGACACTTGACTAGTGGATTCTATTTTCATATCGAAGTACTTCAACGGGAATCACCATACGCAACGCGATTCGGCTTCAGTGAATGTTAATGAATAGATAACAGACTATTTTTGAAAATCTGACACTGCTGACGAATGAATTATTCATACACTCGAACGTGTTTATAATTACCGATGTTATTCAGTTTTCAGAAGTCTTCAACAGAAAAGAATTCTGTACTACTACCTTCGTACGTTGAATTGCCAGCGAATCGTACAGTTTCAATGATCAATGATGGTTAGATGTTCACGAAGATTCGCAAATGAAAAGCGCAAAAGAAGTTCATTATCAAGTTTAATTAAACTGACCGATAACTACATGCTTCTTTGAAAGAATTGTACAAATAAACATGATTAAACTATACATAAAAAGGTCAAGAGTATATTTATCTATTTATGATAGAATGTCACAGAAAATGAAGCATAGACTATACAATGGAATAATTATAGAAGACAAGCTGCTTTTTTAATCGTACTAATTGACCGTATTCGTGACATGTCACTATATGTAAGACACGTGTTTCATTCTAATTTTGATCAACCATTACTTAACAAGAAGAATCGAGATTTCTGTGGAGAGACAAAGAAAGATATTTAATCGAATTATTCATAGACTCGATTCAATTGATCTTTCAAATGAAATGTTATTGGAGTATCCTAGATAATCAAATAACCATCCTCTCGAATGGATTTTTTTTAATAGGTTTTGCATACAATTGTACTTTACGCCTTCGAGAATGTCTTCGGGTCACCATTATGAATGTATGAATCGTGATCTGAGAGAATGAAACTGTTCGAGATCATATCGATGACATCAGACGTACTTTTAACAAGATATTAATCGATAAACAATTGAAAATAAATCTATCAATTACTTTTTGATCGATTTCTGCGCAATGATGACTAATGAGGAGAAAAGGAAGTCTTTTATACAAAATCCTATGCATATAAATATTCAGACATCTCAGTTCTGCAAATATTTTCACTGTGACATTCATTTGAAATATGTTTTGCCTATTGCAAACGAATTTCATTCTATTTCATGGTAAATACTTTGATTTAACTTGCGAACGAAGAAAAGCTTATTTTTCTAGCGTTCCAACTGATCAGTGAATTCAGTGTAAATGCTCAATCGACGATTGGCACTACTTCTAACCAGCCCATCTCTAATTCAACTTTAATATCCTCTATAAACACCATCAATCAAACATACTCACCAACATTCCTATCCTCTCAATCAAATAGCAATCCAATTGGGATAACATCCGTCTATTCCAGTATTATTCTATCAACACTTTTCCCATTTACTTCAGCATCACCGGCGAGTATCAGCAGTAAAACGATTCTTTCCACAACTGCCACGTCTTGGTCAACAAATACCAATCATATTAGCAGTTTTACTAGGCAATCGCTTCATGTAACATCGCATGCTGATCGGTTCTCGTCCGTCATCTATACACGTCGTCCGCGACCAACATCAACTGCTGTTCATTCGATTACAACTCAACAAACATTTAATACGACTTTCAAAAATTGTGCCTGCAAAGATGAACAATACATAATCTTATGCATTCTTGTTCATTTTCTTTTATTCATTTATCCCTTCCATTAAATATCTGTACAAGTATATTTAAAAAATACTTCATACGGTAAAAGAATGACATAAAAAAAATTCATATAGATAGAAATATATATATATATAGCCAAAAACAAAACGAAAAAAGATATAGAGAATAGTAATAAATGAGCAAAGAAGTATATCTAAATAAACTCTACTTACTACATATAAATATGTCTCGAGTATTGTATAAAGAAAGATTTAGCATTCTAGGATCGATAAATGAGAAAGAAAAAAAACTCAACATAGGAAACTTGCGCAACGTTGAATGAGATCAATGTTTTTGAATGTTTCTAATTGAAAAAAGTTACACAATAAGATTTTCTTTGATAATACAAATGTGATGTCTACTTACAATACGCGACATTTCGGTATGCTACCTTCATAAACACAAGTTGTACCTGGTGGACAGTTTAATGAACACCATTGATGATTACTGGGCATTATTGTTTGTTCACAAAGTACACCAGTGACACCATTTTTACAAACGCATTTGTAACCATCTTTTGTTGCTATACATTGACCATTTCGGCCACATGGACTTGGATTGCATGTGCGAGGTCGATTAACTAAATGATTTTTTCGGTGAATAGATTTCAATTCAAGATTGCGTATTTACTTAATTCACAACGTTCACCAAAATATGGTTTAGGACAGGTGCATTGAGGTCCCTTTTCATCCATATGACATTCGCCACCATTCAAACATGTTACATTTGCACAAGGAGCATTGCTCAGAGATCGTTTTCGTGCTAAATTTCATAATGAGTATGAGAAAAAAAAGACTCAACAGAACTAAACTACTCACTATATTGACAATAGTAGCCGGTAAATGCAGGTTGACAATAGCATTGAGGATTATTTTGAACTACAGCACAGCCTCCGTTATTTTGACATGGGTTCGGCAGACCTAAACAGAAGATTTACCAAGAAAATATTAATTGATTCTAGCAAATATGTTTTAATACAAACATGGATTAGTAGACATTGGTGCAGGTGTTGGACATGGACAAAGAATGCAAGCGCAACTCGGTTGAGGAGCTCGTGTAGCTATTGCCATTTCACAATTACTACCCGAATATGGATATGTGCATTGACATATATAAGCGTTGGTTGTAGCAACACAAGTACCACCATTATAACTAGATAATTCAAGGAAAAATAATTCAAAATACTGCGAAATGTTTGTATTACCATGGATTTGGTTGACAAAAATTGCGAACTTCACAACAAC
Organism: Adineta ricciae; assembly: GCA_905250025.1. Taxonomy (NCBI): domain Eukaryota; kingdom Metazoa; phylum Rotifera; class Eurotatoria; order Adinetida; family Adinetidae; genus Adineta; species Adineta ricciae. The sequence continues at coordinate 55,412 of CAJNOJ010000287.1, forward strand.
GACCGTAGTAACTCGCCGTACATGTACACACAAATGCTAAATCAAAGTCGAGAGTAAAATATCACCACACGAGTATGAATTCTATGTCGAAATTTACCTGTAGCACTTGTTGCAGAGCACGTGCCTCCATTTTGGCATGGATTTGAACTGCATGGATTAGGTGCTGCAGTAGTTATCAAGAGAAGTTCGCAACAACGACCAGTATATTGTGGCGGGCATTGACATTGAAAGCTATTGAGATAGGGTAGGCACACACCACCATACAGACATGGATTTGGATCACATAAACGTTGTTCACATTGAGCACCAAGATAACCGCTTGGACAAATGCATCGGCGTGTATTAATGTTAACTATTTGGCATGTTCCACCGTTCATACAAGGATTAACGTAACAAGGATTTATTGCTGACAGAGCTAATTCACAACATGTGCCACCAAAACCCGTTGGACATGCACAAGAAAAGCTTGTCTCATTCAGATAACAGCTACCGCCATTTCGACTAGATGGAAACTCTTTGTATACATATACATGTGCGTTTCAAAGTATTCTTACCAAGGATTTGGTTGACATAAATTGCGTACTACAAGTGCTAAATAAATTGAGGATAATAAGCGACGAAAGTTTTCTTAAATGTATTCAAAATACCTGTATTTTGACAAGGATTCGTTACGCAGTCGATATTTGTGAGACCAGCTTAATAGAAGAGATAAAATGATGATAAAATAACATTTATCTTGATATGTTACTTGGTAATTCACAAAAAAAGCCTGTGAAACCCGGTGGACAAATGCATCGAATACCACCACCAGTAACATTGACGCATACACCGCCATTTTGGCAATTATTTGTTGAACAAAGTGTGATACCACCCGTAGTGCCGTTAGTAGTTGCATTATTTGCTCCACCTGCTTTATCGAAAAAACTTTGGTCGAAAAAAGAGCTATTCTTAAGTATTTAATGTTTCATACCGTCTGGATAATCGCATAAAGGGCCAGTCCAACCAGGTCCACAAGTACATCCGGCGAATGTATCAATCGTCCCTACTGCCGTGATACAACTTCCTCCATTAAGACAAGGATTACTAGTAGCGTTGCAAGTCGCAACAGCTCGCGTATTAAGCGCATATTCTATTTAATAAAATGATATTGAAAATAAATCTCTTCTGATCTTTCAATATCATACGTGCAACTTGACACCGAACACCAACGAAGCCAGCTGGACAACGGCAAGTTATTCTTTGGCCAACAAGCACACAGGTGCCTTGATTGTAACAATACGATGAGCAACCGAACTGTCTCGGTGTACCAGAAACACTAACATCGCCTGAAAGAGATTTTTGCATTGGCACCTCTAATGCATTTAAGTCAGCCTCGATTGTTGGATAATCATCCTGTTCGCTTGGATTTGTGTTTGAACTAACTGTTACTTCTGTAGAACAAGAAATATATTGATTTCGCATAAAGGAATCAATCCGCAATATTTAACTTACCAATTCGATTCTTTGAATCATTACAATCATCAACTAATTCTTTTGATACACATGTTTGTAGTTCTGGAACGTACGCAGCACCAGATGCGCAGGTAAATAAAACTCTTAGATTATGAAAACAACGTATAAATCGTTGACAATTTGAAAGATCGCCAGCAAAATCACGACATTCATCTCCTGTTATACATTAACAAACAATGATTTACTTTCATCGATTTCAGCCGTCAAATTATCTTCACTTACTTTTCACTGCTTGATCACCATCGGTAATTCGTATTATAAGACAAGCCAGAACAATTAAAAGTCGAGTATATTCGACTTTCATCTTCGTTCTATCAAAGATACTTTTCAATTGGAAGAAGTTCTTCAATGATATCGTAACCAACTATGTTGAGACTGTTATCAGTCGGTAAATTCGACTAATAATGAGACGATAGGATTTTTGTGAGGATTGTGTTCACTATTTAAATTCATCCCCCGCGAGAATGTAGGTAGATCGACATTTCAGTGCACGCGCTCTGCCTCTCTCTCTCCCTCTCTTTCTTTCGCATTCACGACAAATGTCGCATTGTTTTAAACACCCTTCAACATTAAACCATCATCGGTATTCCTTCTTCCTCATTGTTCATGTGCATTTCGATGTTTTATAAACAAGTCTATGAGTCATATATCAATGCTCCTATCAATGTCAATCGACATGAATCGCAAGGTTAGTATGACAGCTGTAAGCTGCTAAAATGTTTTGTTTTTAATTGTTTTCTTCACCTTGACAGTGTCTTTTTAAACCAGACAGATTTATTCGTCATAATCTCTTTGCACATTGCTCGCATTTAAATATATACCCTTCATTTGTCTATCCACTAGTTCATGGTCGATGCACTTTCAGTCTTTGATGTAGTTTCTTTTTAAATTTCTTTCAAATACCAGTAGATTGTGATTGCATACAAGAAAAGGTCGTAGCAAAGACGATTTGAACAAGAGACAAGACTGATTTAGCATGAGAACGGAATATTATTATTAACTCCAAATATCGAGTAGATAACGGCGAGATGTTTCTAATGATTTCATATACTCCTCAATATTCTGTATGTCTAAACGAGAACAAAATCCGATTGAATATGTCGCAGAACGAAAACAACCAATACAAACCGAAAGTTTCTTTTAGAATTTGAGCGATCGTTTCACGCACATCACGAACCATCACTTTAATATCACCACAAACGTAGATAACAGCGTTTCGATGATATATTAAATCCGCTATGTCTTTTCCATTCGCACGAAGTTGATCTTGCACGTACCGATACTATTCCAAGAGAAAAATAATCATTAGCCTAGAAATTGAATATGGCTACGCGTACAGGGTAATTGTCTTCTCTAGAAGCCGCGACGAATATATGTTTGAGTACATTGATTTGTTGATACATTTGAATTTGCTCCCTAAAATTTTTTCAACATCCGACAAAGAATACATGATGAAGTTGATATACTCAAAAAGAAAATCACGTCGCCGATGGCGACATCCATAAAATAGCCAGGTATTCAAATTGTTCACATCAAAGCCATTTATTGACTTCGATGAAAGATGCCTAGATAGATACAATCAGTGTCTGTCAATTGAGTATAGAACGAATTACAAATGTTCAAGAAAGCCAATAAATGGTGCTACACCTGTTCCTGGTCCAATCATAATCACCGGTGTATCAAGAGTTAACGGTAATCGGAAATGTTGGCTGATTCTTGTTTGAATCAGAACTTTCGTTCCAAGGTCAATTTCGTTTAACCAGTTCGTACAAACACCATTTCGTTCGTATGTTCGACCGTTTTTCGGCTCAAATTTCAGTAAACTATAAACGAACTGAATACTTCGTGCATCGTCCAATGGTGAACTAAAACAAAGCAAAACTAAAATATTATAAAACGAAAACTTAAACGCAGACCTGCAAATAGAATAGAATCTCGGCATTAATGATGGTAAAAATTCTACACAGAGAGTATTTCTTCATCAATGATAAATATAAAGTTGATTACTCATACCAATCAGAATTGGAACATCAGGTTGACAACTTGGAAAGTGGTTGAGAATGTCAAGAACAGATAGATGCTCTTCAAGGATGTATTTGATATAAATTTCGGATCCTTCTTTACTACATAGTTCTTCTAAACGACGTTTTTCATCTTCATCTGTCGTACAGTCAACAAATAATCTCAGCAAATTCTAGGAATAGTAGCTTGTTCAAACACTCGAATCACTAGCCTTGATTTTCTCACTTTTCTTGGTGAAGAACGAATATCAAGACAGTTTGTCAATGCGTATCGCAATGAACACATCGATGGTATATATGTAGGTACTTTGGCTGATTTCTTGGTATTGTCCGGAGATATACTAATATCTAGTTGATAGGGTGCTTTATCAATCCATTGCAAACTAAAAAAGAAGATTATTGAAGCAAAAGACAAGCTGGAATCTACCGTTTTAAAAGAAGATCAACTTCATTTTCATTATTAGCACAAACAACTTTGACGGCATCACCTGGTTCAAAGACAAATTCTTCTTCCTAAAATCAAGTCACAGTGAACGGTACGAAAAATGAGAAAATCAACAAACAGAAAGCTGTAAATCAATAGACATGACAGGTTTCACAGCAGCATCATGTGTCAAACATTCTCGGCGAGTTAGTGTCGACGCATGATATTGTCCTTCGATTGATGCTTGATGTGCGCTCTTCGATGAGAAACAAGAAAGTTCAGAAAGAAATCAATTATTTCCAAATTACTTCAGCAGATTCGATCAATTTAACTGCTAAGGTATGCGTGGGTTTCGGTGGTAATGTTAATGTTGTTAATTCAGCTAAACCCGATGAGTAAGTAATAGTATCTTTATCAGATTTAAATTTATTCGATGATGATAATTGTCGATCGACTGTTGGTTTGTTTTCCGTACTCAAATTCAATTGATTGATCGAATCAGAAAGATTATTGACCGATGCATCAGTTGAGTTACCGATCTTGCTCAAAGTCTCCTTCAAAGCAGGCCATAGTCCTTGTAGCCAAGGTTCGATAGTCGAATCCATACTAGAATTCATTCAAGTATGCGAAGAACATCGAGTGATCAAATTTTATGATACCCAACAGCATCATCGGCCCATGCCGATGGATAGAATCGGGTTGCACCAAGTTCTTCGAAACGACGATCAAGTACACGACCACAATTACAAAAATTCGAATAATTCGTATCACCCAATCCTAGGCACGGAAGCTATTCTAAGACGATGTATTCGCATGATGTTCATTTATACCTAATACTGTATACTTCATATGCGAGAGAAACTGTGGATTCTTTTCTCGTCGGATTTTTCGCCAGAATTTACTCGCATTACTTGGTGGTTCACCATCACCTGTCGAAGATGTGACGATAACCATGACCGGTTCATCTTCTAGTTTGAACTGTGACAGACAAAAATGAAAATTGAAGATCAAGTCGAATGTGTGATGAAGAAGATTCTGAATGATTCGAACACGTGTCTCACTTGTTTATCGATTTCATCTAACTCAAAAATATCGGCGCAGATTTGATGTTGATCGGAAGCGATATCACCCATTCCTTGAGCAATCGATTTTGATTGACCTGTCTCGCTTCCAAATCCGAGCAGAAATCTCCACTTTTTCATCTTTAACAACAAAAAAGCACATTCACATAGATATATTAAATCAATTGATATAAAACAATGAGTGAGATATAAATACGTTACAGAACAAACATTGACTAGAGAGGTTCAAGCAAACAAGCAAACAAACGAAGAAAAGATTCATTGTCAATCTCGCTTTTTCTCCAGGATCGGCTTTTGACTTTCATCTGGCAAAACTGGCCATATGGGAATATCACGTGCGTCAGCTGGTTTATGAATCTTCTTGATAAATTTTGGTTGTATCTGAACAATACGTTCTTCATATTCTTCATCATCCTCTTCGCCAGCACTTGCTTGTCCATCTTCATCTGGCTCAGTACTTCCGTCAGCTTTAAGTTTTTTCTTCGAATTTTTCGATTTATTCGTTGAGTTATCATTACTCGATGAGCAACACAAACAATAACATATCAACGATATGACAGCTGTCGGTATACCAATAATCAGTAAGGATATGAATGGTGCTTCGATAAACATGGATATAACTGTTCGATAGATTTCCCAAAATGGTCGAAACAAACGTTTTGACCATGTATCACCTGAATATTGCACAATTTCAGAATGATTTTTAATAAGATAATCAAGAATGGGTTCTAGTTGTATATTGCTATCCATCATCGACGATAAAGGATAGATACCATATTTATGTACACTACTATCGTAGAGGAAAATTAATGGTTCGTCAAGTGTCCACACCGCTGAAAGAATAGAATGTTAGATGAATGATTGGTGTGAGGAGTTAACCTACCGATATTGCTGAGTAGATCGAGATCGTTCGACCAGGAAAACTGGAATGTTTCGCGAAGTGTGGAGAGATGTTTCATCACATAACTACGCATTTGACCTTTCAATTCATTTCTAAAAGCAAGGAGAAGAAATGTTTGACAAAAACTGATTTTGATATCCAACCTTTTCTGTCTTTGTGCAGCAACTTCATGTTGATCTTTGAATGCATATATGATCACAAGTCTTTTTGTGACTATCAGATCATGGATATTTCCTGATGATACTTGTGGAAAAGTCGCAACTTTTTCTTTGATGATAAATTCGTCTATACTATTGTTATAATCTTCGGGTTTATATAAATAGAAGCCTTCATTTTTTATTGCAAAGATATGAGATGTTTCATCGGTTTTATATTTAGCAAAATACGTTTGTTGAATAATTGAAACGTTCGTTGCGTAGAAGTAAGTTTGACTAAGATATCGATTGACAATGTCTTTATATTGTTTGAATAGAACATCATTTTCATCATGATTCGTTGTTACAAATAGAAAGAACACTTCATGTTCACGGCGTATTTCATTGAATTTACCAATGGATGGAATCCAACGTAAGGCGGGACCGTTAACACGCCGTAGAAATTCTAGAACAGCTGCTTTCGATCGTTCGTTTTCGTATGCGAATATTTGTGCGCCACGAATAAACTTAATTGTTGGATAACCGCGAACATCATAGCGACTGGCAACATCCGTATAAACAGTTGCGTCGATGCGAACGACACGAATGTTTTTGAATTCATCGGTGGTTGACGATAAATCATAGATTTCCTTAGCAATTTCTTCGTAGATTGGTTCAAATTTTCGACAATGACCGCACCTAAATGAGTAAAACTAACTTTAGTCGTGTCATTAGTTGCAAATCTGAACGAACCATGGCGCATGAAATTTGATAAGATAAGCGACGGACGGATTTTGGTTGATTTCATCGACAATCTTTGAGTCCACATCACGTACCCATTTGGCGCTCACAAGTGCGACAAAACCTTGCATTAACAATATCACAAGCCAAACGAATGCCATTCTCGATTCTTAATTACAACTAAATCTGCAAAAGAGACAAAAGTAAAGATTTTCATTAGTTGTTACCTATATACATCGATACACAGAAGAAGATTTTATTCAACAAACAAAAAAACAAAGATGAAAAATCGAGTTTATTTTTTCAATTTTGAATCGACAATACTTTTAAATTGTGTCATTAATGCTTGCTCTTTATTCGATCGTACTTCGCTGTTGAATGTTGCTAATGCACGTTTTTCATCAGCACTATACACTTGATTTTCTTTTCGTAAACGTACAGCTTCCATACGTCGATGACGACTACCCGACATAACATAACCAAGTGTTTCGAATTGTTCAATTTCATCCGATTGTAAACCGATTTCACCACGACGTGGAATACGTTTTCCTTCGGCAACGTATTTAGCCATGGCTTCACCTTCACCAGGAAGAAGCGCTTTACCGAAGTCTAAAGGTTTATCACCACCAGAACCTTTGCCGGAAGAATTTGACTGGCGCAAATGTTCGGGTAATTGTGGGCCAATGAAGTCGTCCTCTTCATTATCATGTTTGTGTGAAGTATGATCAGTTGATTTCGACGATGTTTTAGCTTTGGTTTCGACCCATTTCGGCTCGGAGTCACCATCAGCTGCTGATGATGAAGAGGATGACGATCGCGAATGTTTTCGGCGTTTCTTTTTGGACTTTTTCTTTTTATGAGAAGATTTCTTCTTTTTCTCGAGATTTTCTTCCAGATCTTCATCAATGCGCGCAGGAGATCTTGACCAAATACCTGTCGCACCAACTTCAGCAATACGTATACGTTCTTCGCGACGAGCTTCGAATTCATGTCGATCAACATTATGATTGTATTGTGACCGTGAACTGCTTGAAGGAACATAGTTATCGGAATAATCTGTTTTCTCTCGTTTTATTCCCCTCGATGGGCCTTCGGGTAGACGAGAGAAGAACCGACTATGTTTCTGCAGCAGATCATCGGTATTATCACTGGTTACTGGACGACGTTTCGGTGACGGTGGTGTTGGAGAACGAGACGACGAAGATGAATGTGTTGAATGGGAACGTCGACGTCCATGATGATTATCTCGATCACGAGTCATCTAAAATACTGAAGGAAAATTATGTTTAACAAAAGGTAATTTTTCTACAAGAAATTTCATGTCTGAAGTCAAGCGTAGGTAACCGTCTTAGACAACACTTTGAAATCTAGAATTCCTGTAGAAAAATGACTCGTCAGAGGATTAAAAATGGAAGGAAAGAAGGAGATCGATGTAATGATGTAAAAAAAAAGGAAAAAAGAAGAAAATCCTTAGATCTTTTTTTCATTGGCTAGCAAATAGAAAAACAGATGCGTATAGATGACGCTGATCTACTTGAAAATAGGTTAAGAAAATAAGAAAATACTCATCTTTGGTTGAGACACAGATTTATTCTAGACGGTAATCTAACTTCATTCGAGGACAATGCAATGATGCAGAGAAGAGAAAGCATTCTATAAAGCTGAATGGATTGATTTGAACTGTAAAAGTCAAGTTTATTGCAACAAATACGAACGAAACAACGGTGAACTTGAATAAGAAAGACATAAATACGGAGAAGAAGAAGAAGATAATGACAAAATATATTGATAAAGAAGGTAACTGTGGCACTCAGAGACGAAAACAAATGAAAAAAAAAACATTCCCACCACCATATTCAATCATACATATATAATATGTGAGTATTTGCTTATTTTAAAAGAGCTTCGGTAACAACATCAGCATTGATAGTTTTAAGATCCTGATATTTCTGTCCAATTCCGACAAAAACAATGGGTTTGTCAGTAGTATAAGTCATTGAAATAGCTGCGCCAACTTTATCATCAATTGTATCGAATTTTGTCAAAACAATACCATCGATAACACGTGGATTGGTTTGTAAACCAGCGTGATCTATAAGTGCTTGATTAAATTTTGTGACTTGATCAACAGCTTCATTTCCAACGAGAGCTTCACCCACGAATAGAACCAAATCAGGATTGTTAACATGAATTAACTAGAAGAGAAAAGAATGAAATGTGATTGAAGAAGAAGAAGACGAAGAAGCATTTGTCGATTCTTACTTTGGCTAATGCAGCCATTAATGGTTCATCATTTTGCATACGACCAGCAGTATCGATTAGAACAACGTCGAATTTTTTGTCTTTGGCTAAACGATAAAATTTTCGTGTGTTAGCTATCTGTCAAAGAGAGATGATTTATAAAATCTTACCATAGTTAATTGCCTCAGCAGCAATACCAGCTGCATCTTTTCCATAACCACGTTGGTATAATTCGATCATAGGCATATTTTTTTCGGTAAAAATATTATTCAAATGACGAACATGTGTTAATAATTGTTCAATCGCACCAGCACGGAATGTATCGCAACCAGCAATTAAAACTCGTAAATTGTTGCCACTAAGCCAATATGTAACCTTAGCTAAATTCGTTGATTTACCAACACCATTGACACCACAAAATGTGATTACGTACGGTCGACGTGCTTTTTGAGCATCGACCACGTCTCGAAGAATATCAATACGTCGTTTTGGAGTTAAAATCATCATTAAGGTTTCTCGCATAGCTTGACGAATATTGGATGTTAAACTTTCAAAAGAACCCAATGTTTTTCCAGCCAATTTATCAGTCACTGATTCACAAATCTTCTCAGCAACATCAGCAGCGACATTCTTAGCAATGAGATGTTCGCGCATTGTTTCGATACCAGTACGTAAATCTTCAGCCGTCAATGTTTTCGAAGCAAAAACATTGACTTTCTTCAGTTTCGACCAGAAACCATCGACCAAACCGGATGCAAGACCCGTCGACCTACAATAAATTGTATTTCAAAGCAGAAAACATCATTTCAACAAGAACATACTCCACAGCCATTGTTTTCAAATCACCTCCCTCAGGTCGAGCAGCAAGTGGTGCTGCAACAGTGGTTCGTTCTGGTTCCTGAAAAAAGAAAAGTTCTATCAATGAATTGTTTTCTAGTTGAGAGACGTACTTCTTTCTTGATATCTCCTTTCTTTGTATAATCCAGTTCATTAGTGTCGCTTATATTTGGTTTCAAAGATACTGCCATTTTCTTTCCTTTAGGTTTATCTTTTTCTTGCTTGCCTGGAGTTTTCCTAAAAGTTCAATAAACGAAACAGAAAAATCAGATTTTAATTGAGATTTCTTTCATACGTTGCAGCTGCTCCTTTCGAACGAGGTCCTGGTAGTTTTCCAAGTGCTTGCAATTTCTGTACGTTGGATAACGCTGTTGGTTGGACTGGTTCTAACGGAAGACGGTTTCGTTCATCTTCATTCATCATTGCATCATCGCTAACGACTTCATCCGATTTATCTTCCTGTCCTTTATTTTCATCCTGATCTTCGACATTCTGTTCTTCTTTCGCATCTTCTTCTTCTTCTTCTTCTTCCTCTTCTTCGAGAACTGGTGCTTTTTGATTAGATACAACCGATGGTTTACTTGATGATTTCATTACTTTAGGTTTTTTCGGTTTATTTTCATCTGCGGCCTTATCGCCTTTCTTCGTTACTATTTTAACTGTTTTGAGCTTCTTATCAGACTCTTCGTACGAACGTGGTAAGCGTCGTATTTTCTTCATTTCATCTTCAGCATCTTCCGTTTCCTTGAGTGATTTTTCATAAACCTCACGAAACGCAAATGCTCGAGTGAAATTTCCTAGAAACACAAATCAAACAAATTCTCAAGGATCATCAACTAGACAACTATTCTCACCTGTTCGTAAATCATCTTTGTATAGATCGCGAAAACGTTTTTGTATTTCATCCAAGAATTTATCCGCGTATGATATATTCAATGTCTTTTGATAGCCAAGCTAGAAAAAAAATACCAGATTGGTGGTTTCATCACTTATATTTGAGCGTTCTATGCGGAGAGAGGTTGTACACTTATGAGTACGTACCACGAAGACCAGTTCGAATTCATTATCCAGTTTATAATGGATATGGTGTGAAGTTAATTGTGCTACCCACTTTTGTCCGGCACCTTGACCCTAAAAAAATAACTAAGTTTCTGAATATGATTCAGAAAATCATGTGAATTTACTTGTAAGACGGCTTTATCGATGGCATCGTTGATGGTTTTGATAAATTCCGTAGCTGATGATGGTACACACCAAAGGACGAAGCCGCCTTTGGTGAGAATATAAAAGAAATCCAACATCCCGAGAACAGATGTAATAATTGAGTATAAAATGAGAAAATCTAGAAATAAAAAGAATGACTGATTATTAAATAGAATTGCGAAAATTATTAGAGTAAATATGGAGAAAACAAAACACATCAGACTGCTGATAAAATGCTTAAAATTGCCAAAATTTAGTGATTGTTTTATGAAAATGCACATAATGGAAGTGTTAAAACTGATTCTTGCACCATTTCAGTTAAAGCCAATAGCGGATCAGCTGGAACGGGAATGTGAGAGTACCGAAAATAATCTACAAAACTTTGTCCTAACGATAAACCATCGAATAACACAGTCGATAGGGCATAATTGTATTTGAATGAGTCAAATTGCGAGTAGAGATCACGTAACCAGCCGGTATGAATTGAGACACGTTCGAGATGAGTAGAGTTTTTGTTTAATTCATAGAGTGTGATACTCACTTGTGTATAATTAAAATCGAACAAGAATATATTTACAGATGAATAAGATTTCGTTGCTCGAGAGCGAAGACGAGATTGGATTTGTTCTAAATGAGAATGATTTGTTGCATGAACACACAGATCTATAAATGGAGGTTGATCAATTGCGAATGATGATGCATATTTTGAGAGAGAAAATCGATAAGATAAATGAGTACTATGTAATAACGGAGAATAACTTTGAAAACGTGCGTATAAATAAAGCGATCGCTGACAGATAACAAAGAAACTATCTTGGAGTGAATCGAATAATGCGTGAAGTTGCTCATGATCGTTGGCACTGTTTCGAGAAGATTCCTGACCGATGATGATATTCTCTCGAAGAAAATTTTCTTTTAAAGACGTATCAGGGAAAATTGATTTGTTATTGTTGACATGAACAAATTGAATATTCATACATTGTCGATCAATTGAAAGGATTGGATCGAGAAAATAATGTTTTTGTATTGCAAATGCATATATATTGGCAAGAACGAAACCGAGAAAATATAACACAAATGTTATCACATAACTTTGAACAAGAATCTGAGTCGAATTGCTTAAACAATGGAACCACAATGATCGATTGGAAGATGTCAATGAGAAATTTATACAATAAGAACAGACACTTTGGATTGGAATTTCTACATAATTATAAATAAAATCTAATAATTGATCAGTGCCATCAATTAATTCTCTCGCACATGATAAAAGATACGGCCGATACCATGATTGTCTGTATCGTCCGGTCATGATAAATCATGATCTAAAAAATAAAAGATAAAAAAAGTGAATTTTTTCTTTTCTCAACCAGTCCATTTCAGATGTAGATCTTTTTCAAGTCTCTCAACAACATCAACAGAAAAAAGTAAAGCAGGATGAATTGATTTCAATTTGTCATGGTTCATTAATGATAAACTTGCTAAACTTAAATAAGAATGTAATGGATCAGCTGATGAATCTGGCAATTTGCTAAATCCTCCAGTGATTTTTGATTCAGTAGCGTGTAAAAATGCTTGATTTTGATCAATATTAATCAAAGATTCTTTTCCAAGTAGTTTTAACGTTGCACCGATCCACCACGAATAACACGAATCATCGGGCTTGTTTGGTCGACCATTAAAACCTTCAGTTTGTCTTTGTAAACACCATCGAACAAGTTCATCCTGATGGTCTAAATCATTCAAACGATTCAGCAAGGATAATGCAGCTATAGCACAAAATGTCGAACCACCATGTGCTTCAGCATCCGGAACTTGTCCAAAGGCATATTCATACGTTCGACATTGTAGAATAAAATTTGTGCATAGATCTCGATCAATACCAGACCAATCGTTCAAGATGTAAGCAATGACACATGCACAGTAAACAAAACGTAAATCATTTTCTGTTGATAATTGCGTCGCTAAAAATGCTCCAGTTGGTAATTGAAGATGAGTCAACGACGATGCAATTCGACTACGTTGAACTTTTTCTAAATCATCACCTAATAATAACAATGAGATGAGTGCTGCCATTGTCATTGTTATATGTACACGATCGTAGGCATTCGGTGTTGTTCGAGATGTTATCATACACGATGAACCACGAAAACCACAAACATCTGTATCCGTAATCAATTGTAAGCTATAAATCCATGAAATCAACTCTGATGCATTGTATGGAAGTGCAATAGGTAGGTATTGAAGTAAATCTAAGGCACTTAGGCTATAAAATGCGATTGTAACACGGCTATTATCCAATGAACTTGTTTGGGAAGGTAATACTGTCAGACAGCGTGTAAAATATTTACTATGCAAAGAAAATTTGAAATCATCATTGGAATTCCTTGTGATTGTTGAGGTACTTGCTCCCGGCATTTAATTGCTCAATAAGATAATTCAATTTTGAACATACGAATAAGAGACTGCTGAATAACTGACAATATTTTAAAAAAATACAACAAGGACGAATATTTGTTGGTTAAATACGGAGAGGAAGATGATTCAGAATGATATGTTATGTATGTCACGTCACATTAACGTCGACAAATTTTACAGGCAATAGATGGCGTTAATTATAGATTTAGTTCTCGAACATAGCAACACATGAATTTATCATGAGAAAACGAACTGTTAGTTAATAGAAAGCTTGTCTTTGATTGAAATAATGAAAAAGAGAACCATTCAATCATCATCATCTCGTCTGTTAACTACTAACAATCGATCTATTAATAAGTTGTTATCAAATATCAAATCACAAGAACGATCTCTACAAGTAAAATGTGATGTCAAATATGAATATTTAGTAAATATACTTTTTACGTCTAGTTGAAATCCTATTTAACACCACAATATCTCCATAGTCCAGTGAATGATGAACATTCGACCATATCGAATACATCACAGTCTATACCAAACATAAATCCATCGATTGATTTTGAACAACTATCCACTAAGGATAATTTGCAAGAAGATGTGCAATTGAGTGAAATTTCGTCTCGAAAGTATCGTACAACTCGTTCGATCACGTCATCCTCATCAACATCGAAAAATTCTCGTGATGAGCCACTCTTAGCTCCCGATACATTAATCGTCGGAAATTTATATCTTCTCAATGAGCTCTATCCATCGATTAATCACGAACAAATGAACGGAGCTCCATTAGCATTTCTTGGAGCAGAAAAATTGCTTCGTACTCGTATTGATTGGCGGAAAGTTCAATATCTTCTATCTGTTTATCACATTGAGTTAATCATTGATCTAATCCTCTCGCGACCGTCATTCATTCGAGAAATACCAAAAGTAATGAACTTCAGTCTCTACCGATCATTGACCAGAACAGTTTCTGGGTAAGGAAAACATTTCATGAAATACAACTTGTTTGGATTTTTTTCAGTCGATTATTTTTCGATTCCGGAGAGAATAAAGCTGGAATTCATCAATGTGATCGCAAACAGATCAACCGAAAATTTACGGTTGAAGATTTAGCATCGATTCATCGTCGTGAATTTCATATCATCAATTCAAATACTACGCATGAACATCGGTTTATTAGTTTATGTGAGAATCTTTTCCCGATTTATTCCTATCAATCACAATCAAACCATTGGAAAACTTATCTAAACAAATCAATTTACCATCCGACTAGTATGTCAGATATTGTATCAGACATAACAATGGACAATAGTGAAATTCAGCATATTAATACTCTTTTGACTCTAAATCGAACATTTTCTCCCAGTGTAAAATCATCTTCAAGACGAAGTAGTCATTCGAGAAAGAGTATCTCACAAAAACAGATTTATCAGAAATAATAAGACGTCTGGTCAAATAAACACTAGGAATAATTTGTTTGTCTTCGTCTGTGATAATCTTCCGAGTCATTTCTGCTTTTTATCGGCTTAAAGATGCTATGGTGTCGAGTATACTATTTGTTACGAACATATCTCAATATCACTCGTCATAGCTGTTCAAGTTCAAGAAGATGCGGTTGTATGATTTCATTCATAAATCGCCAATAGTAAACTGCACATGCACATCGACAATTATCATTGCAGAACAATTATTTTAATATTATTTACGAAATATCGATCGATACCGAACACGTCCAATCAAAGTACAAAACAGACAGCATTCCAACTAAAAGGAAAAATCTCTTACAACATTCAGTGACAGATTTCCACCAATTGTTATCGAAAAACATTGTCAACGGAATCATTATATGTTAGCTAAAACATGATAATTCAATTTTGATCAAAAGTTTCCTCCGTTACCGAAAGCTCTTCCGATTGATTCAAAATGAAGTTCTGAATTTAGCGGGACTGTTCCTCAGTATCACACGATGGGAAAAACACATGTATATATGCTAAAATAATTGAAATCTAAGTGAATCTAAAATCATTTGTTATTTTCTTCTGCATTTTGTGAGAAAAGCTCATATTGAAGCTAGTGTTGTTATAATTATCATTCAATTTCTACTTACCGAGATTCTATACTACACCTGAAATTGTAGTGTACAAGTCCTATTTTCAGCCTACTAATTTCATCGATATCTCACATGGCAGAGAAATGAGTGTAGATCAAGCATGAACTATAACTTTCAGTAATGAAATAGATGTCGCTTTGGTACATGGAATTCGTAATGCAGCATGGCCATTCGCTCGCTGACCACAAAACACAGCCATTGTGTTATTGTTATTTCTATCATCTATATGGAAGCAATTCAAAAGAGCAGCTTCCTGTTTGTGTTTTATTCTTCACCAATACTTCGGCTTCTTGTATCAATCCTGTAACATTCTATTCATTTTTATTCGCAGACTTCATTTAGTCTAATAACGAGTGTACTCGATAGATGTGTACGACCATATATATACGAGCACTTCGTTCCATCAATGTAATTTGTTTATTATTTACTCATACCTATCATCGATTTGTTGATATTTTTCATCTAATGATCGTATCTGTTGTTATAAAAAAATCATTTCTGTTTAGTTTGATGATAACGTTACCCTTCCTTATCATTTCCTTGTTAAAGGTCTACGTAACAACAAACGGACACCATCGAAATTTTCTTCTCATTCCTTCGTTTTCAAAATAATAGTATAGCCATTTTCGAAAGCATATCTATTACGAAATCACTCACCGTATCTCTCACACTTCACTGATTTCCTTTTCAACATTTTTATCACACCAACAATCATTTCTTAAAAATATGTTAGTAATCAACCAGTATAAGCCCATTCCATTTGTTTCAGTCTATTCTCCGGACGACTCAGACACGAGCAACGTGATGACTCACGCAACCACTATCATCGAGTACATTCTTCTTTCCTCCAATTGGCGTTCTTTATGCCAGAAATGAAGAATCGTATTTCTCTTCTTTTCAGATAAACATTTTTCTCGTTGTGATCATATTGTTTGTAGCATAATGATTATATAACAAACGAACGCAAAAAAAAGTTTTGTTTTCTTGTTAAAACATGGTCAAGTTGTTTAAGAAAAAGGAGAAAGCTGAAGGTTAGTATGAAAAGAATTTCGTTTTCTTCTTATCATTCGCTGTTCATTCTACTTTAGAGGAGAGCAGAAAAATCAAAGCCAATGATCCATGTAGCAATGCTGCAAAACAATATGCTGTAAATCTAATGAGCATGAAATGAACAAATTTAATCGGAATGTTTGTTTAGGGAAATGAAATTTCGACATCTAAATACAATTTAATAACATTTTTACCGANACAGTGTCTTTTTAAACCAGACAGATTTATTCGTCATAATCTCTTTGCACATTGCTCGCATTTAAATATATACCCTTCATTTGTCTATCCACTAGTTCATGGTCGATGCACTTTCAGTCTTCGATGTAGTTTTTTTTTAAATTTCTTTCAAATACCAGCAGATTGTGTTTGCATACAAGAAAAGGTCGTAGCAAAGACGATTTGAACAAGAGACAAGACCGATTTAGTATGAGAACGGAAGATTATTATTAACTCCAAATATCGAGTAGATAACGGCGAGATGTTTCTAATGATTTCATGTACTCCTCAATATTCTGTATGTCTAAACGAGAACAAAATCCGATTAAATATGTCGCAGAACGAAAACAACCAATACAAACCGAAGGTTTCTTTTAGAATTTGAGCGATTGTTTCTCGCACATCACGAACCATCACTTTAATATCACCACAAACGTAGATAACCGCGTTTCGATGATATATTAAATCCGCTATGTCTTTTCCATTCGCGCGAAGTTGATCTTGCACGTACCGATACTATTCGAAGAGAAAAATAATCATTAGTCTAGAAATTGAATATGGCTACGCGTACAGGGTAATTGTCTTCTCTGGAAGCCGCGACGAATAGATGTTTGAGTACGTTGATTTGTTGATACATTTGAATTTGCTCCCTAAAATTTTTTCAACATCAGACAACGAATACGTGATCAACTAGGTATACTCAAAAAGAAAATCATGTTGTCGATGACGACATCCATAAAATAGCCAGGTGTTCAAATTGTTCACATCAAAGCCATTTATTGACTTCGATGAAAGATGCCTAGATAGATAGAATCACTATCTGTCAGCTGAGTATAGAGCGACTTACAAATGTTCAAGAAAGCCAATAAACGGTGCTACACCTGTTCCTGGTCCAATCATAATCACCGGTGTATCAAGAGTTAACGGTAATCGGAAATGCTGGCTGATTCTTGTTTGAATCTGAACTTTCGTTCCAAGGTCAATTTCGTTTAACCAGTTCGTACAAACACCATTTCGTTCGTATGTTCGACCGTTTTTCGGCTCAAATTTCAGTAAGCTATACACGAACTGAATACTCCGTGCATCGTCCAATGGTGAACTAAAGCAAAGAGAAACTTCAATATTATAAAACGAAAACTTAAACGCAGACCTGCAAATAGAATAGAATCTTGGCATTAACGATGGTAAAAATTCTACACATAGAGTATTTCTTCATCAATGATGAATATAAAATTGATTACTCATACCAATCAGAATTGGAACATCAGGTTGACAACTTGGAAAGTGGTTGAGAATGTCAAGAACAGATAGATGCTCTTCAAGGATGTATTTGATATAAACTTCGGATCCTTCTTTGCTACATAATTCTTCTAAACGACGTTTTTCATCTTCATCTGTCGTACAATCAACAAATAGTCTCAACAAATTCTAGGAATAGTAGCTTGTTCAAACACCCGAATCACTAGACTTGATTTTCTCACTTTTCTTGGTGAAGAACGAATATCGAGACAGTTTGTCAATGCGTATCGCAATGAACACATCAATGGTATATATGTAGGCACTTTGGCTGATTTCTTGGTATTGTCCGGAGATATACTAATGTCTAGTTGATAGGACGCCTTATCCATCCATTGTAAACTAAAACAAAAGATTATTGAGACAAAAGACAAGCTGGAATCTACCGTTTCAAAAGAAGATTAACTTCATTTTCATTATTAGCACAAACAACTTTGACGGCATCGCCTGGTTCAAAAGCAAACTCTTCCTCCTAAAATCAAGTCTCAGTGAAAGGTACGAAAAATGAGAAATTCAACGAACAGAAAGCTGTAAATTAATAGACATGACAGCTTTCACAGCAGCATCATGTGTCAAACATTCTCGGCGAGTTAGTGTCGACGCATGATATTGTCCTTCGATTGATGGTTGATATGCGTTCTTCGATGGGAAACAAGAAAGTTCAGAAAGAAATCAATTATTTCCAATTTACTTCGGCAGATTCGATCAATTTAACTGCTAAGGAATGCGTGGGTTTCGGTGGTAATGTTAACGTTGTTAGTTCAGTTAAACTTGATGAGTAAGTAATAGTATCTTCATCGGATTTAAATTTATTCGATGATGATAATTGTCGATTGACCGTTGGTTTGTTTTCCGTACTCAAATTCAACTGATTGATCGAATCAGAAATATCACTGACAGATGCTTCAGTTGAGTTACCGATCTTGCCCAAAGTCTCCTTCAAAGCAGGCCATAGTCCTTGTAGCCAAGGTTCGATAGTCGAATCCATACTAGAATTCATTCAAGTATGCGAAGAACATCGAGCGATCAAATCTTATGATACCCAACAGCATCATCGGCCCATGCCGATGGATAGAATCGAGTTGCACCAAGTTCTTCAAAACGACGATCAAGTACACGACCACAATTACAAAAATTCGAATAATTCGTATCACCCAATCCTGAACATGGAAACTATTCTAAGACGATTGATTCGCATGATGTTCACTCATACCTAACACTGTATACTTCATATGCGAAAGAAACTGCGGATTCTTTTCTCGTCGGATCTTTCGCCAGAATTTACTCGCATTACTTGGTGGTTCACCATCACCTGTCGAAGATGTAACGATAACCATGACCGGTTCATCTTCTAGTTTAAACTGTGATAGACAAAAAAGAAGATTTTAAGATCAAGTCGAATGTGTGATAAAGAAGATTCTGAATGATTCGAACACGTGTCTCACTTGTTTATCGATTTCATCTAACTCAAAAATATCGGCGCAGATCTGATGTTGATCGGAAGCGATATCACCCATTCCTTGAGCAATCGATTTTGATTGACCTGTTTCGCTTCCAAATCCGAGCAGAAACCTCCACTTTTTCATCTTTAACAACAGAAAAAGCACATTCACATAGATATATTAAATCAATTGATATAAAACAATGAGTGAGATATAAATACGTTACAGAACAAACATTGACTAGAGAGATTCAAGCAAACAAACAAACAAACAAACGCAGAAAAGATTCATTGTCAGTCTCGCTTTTTCTCTAGAATCGGCTTTTGACTTTCATCTGGCAAAACTGGCCATATGGGAATATCACGTGCGTCAGCTGGTTTGTGAATCTTCTTGATAAATTTTGGTTGTATCTGAACAATACGTTCTTCATATTCTTCATCATCCTCTTCGCCAGCACTTGCTTGTCCGTCTTCGTCTGGCTCGGTACTTCCGTCAGCTTTAAGTTTTTTCTTCGAATTTTTCGATTTATTCGTTGAGTTATCATTACTCGATGAGCAACACAAACAGTAACATATCAATGATATGACAGCTGTCGGTATACCAATAATCAGTAAGGATATGAATGGTGCTTCGATAAACATAGATATAACTGTTCGATAGATTTCCCAAAATGGTCGAAACAAACGTTTTGACCAGGTATCACCTGAATATTGAACAATTTCAGAATGATTTTTAATAAGATAATCAAGAATGGGTTCTAGTTGTATATTGCTATCCATCATCGACGACAGAGGATAAATACCGTATTTATGTACACTACTATCGTAGAGAAAAATTAATGGTTCGTCAAGTGTCCACACCGCTGAAAGAATAGAATGTTGGATGAATGATTGATGTGAGGAGTTAACCTACCGATATTGCTGAGTAGATCGAGATCGTTCGACCAAGAAAACTGGAATGTTTCGCGAAGTGTGGGGAGATGTTTCATCACATAGCTACGCATTTGACCTTTCAATTCATTTCTAAAAGCAAGAAGAAAAAACTTTAACAAAAACTGACTTCGAAATCCCACCTTTTCTGTTTTTGTGCAGCAACTTCATGTTGATCTTTAAATGCATAGATAATCACAAGTCTCTTTGTGACTATCAGATCATGGATGTTTCCCGATGACACTTGTGGAAAAGTCGCAACTTTCTCTTTAATGATAAATTCGTCTATACTATTGTTATATTCTTCGGGTTTATATAAATAGAAGCCTTCATTTTTTATTGCAAATATCTGAGATGTTCCATCGGTTGTATATTTAGCAAAATACGTTTGTTGAATAATTGAAACGTTCGTTGCGTAGAAGTAAGTTTGACTAAGATATCGATTGACAATGTCTTTGTATTGTTTGAATAGAGCATCATTTTCATCATGGTTCGTTGTTACAAATAGAAAGAACACTTCATGTTCACGGCGTATTTCATTGAACTTACCAATGGATGGAATCCAACGTAAGGCGGGACCGTTAACACGCCGTAGAAATTCTAGAACAGCTACTTTCGATCGTTCGTTTTCGTATGCGAATATTTGTGCGCCACGAATAAACTTAATTGTTGGATAGCCGCGAACATCATAGCGGCTAGCGACGTCCGTGTAAACAGTAGCGTCGATGCGAACGACACGAATGTTTTTGAATTCATCAGTTGTTGAAGATAAATCATAGATTTCTTTAGCAATTTCTTCGTAGATTGGTTCAAATTTTCGACAATGACCGCACCTAAATGAGTAAAACTAACTTTAGTCGTGTCGTTAGTTACAAATCTGAACAAACCATGGCGCATGAAATTTGATAAGATAAGCGACGGACGGATTTTGGTTGATTTCGTCGACAATCTTTGAGTCCACATCACGTACCCATTTGGCGCTCACAAGTGCGACAAAACCTTGCATTAACAATATCACAAGCCAAACGAATGCCATTCTCGATTCTTGATTACAACTAAATCTGCAAAAGAGACAAAAGTAAATATTTTCATTAGTTGTTACCTATATACATGCATCGATACACAGAAGAAGATTTTATTCAACAAACAAAAAAAACAAGGATGAAAAATCGAGTTTATTTTTTCAATTTTGAATCGACAATACTTTTAAATTGTGTCATTAATGCTTGTTCTTTATTCGACCGTACTTCGCTGTTAAATGTTGCTAATGCGCGTTTCTCATCAGCACTATAAACTTGATTTTCTTTTCGCAAACGTACGGCTTCCATGCGTCGATGACGACTACCTGACATAACATAACCAAGTGTTTCGAATTGTTCAATTTCCTCCGATTGTAAACCGATTTCACCACGACGTGGAATACGTTTTCCTTCGGCAACGTATTTAGCCATGGCTTCACCTTCACCAGGAAGAAGCGCTTTACCAAAATCTAAAGGTTTATCACCACCAGAACCTTTGCCGGAAGAATTCGACTGGCGCAAATGTTCAGGTAATTGTGGGCCAATGAAATCATCCTCTTCATTATCATGTTTGTGTGAAGTATGATCAGTTGATTTCGTCGATGTTTTAGCTTTGGTTTCGACCCATTTCGGCTCGGAGTCACCATCAGCTGCTGATGATGAAGAGGATGACGATCGCGAATGTTTTCGGCGTTTCTTTTTGGACTTTTTCTTTTTATGAGAAGATTTCTTCTTTTTCTCGAGATTTTCTTCTAGATCTTCATCAATGCGCGCAGGAGATCTTGACCAAATACCTGTCGCACCAACTTCAGCAATGCGTATACGTTCTTCGCGGCGAGCTTCGAATTCATGTCGGTCAACATTATGATTATATTGTGATCGTGAGCTGCTTGAAGGAACATAGTTATCGGAATAATCTGTTTTCTCTCGTTTTATTCCCCTCGATGGACCTTCGGGTAGACGAGAAAAGAACCGACTATGTTTTTGTAGCAGATCATCGGTATTATCACTGGTTACTGGACGACGTTTCGGTGACGGTGGTGTTGGAGAACGAGATGACGAAGATGAGTGTGTTGAATGGGAACGTCGACGTCCATGACGATTATCTCGATCACGAGCCATCTAAAATAACTCAGGAAAATAATGTTTAGCAAGCAGTAATTTTTCTACGAGAAATTTTATGTCTGAAGTCAAGCGTAGATAACCGTCTTAGACATCACTTTGAAATCTAGAATTCCTGTAAAAAAAAGACTCGTCAGGGGATTAAAAATGGAAGGAAAGAAGGAGATCGATGTTATGATGTAAAAAAAAGGAAAAAGAAGAAAATCCTTAGGTCTTTTTTTCATTGGCTAGCAAATAGAAAAACAGATGCGTATAGATGACGCTGATCTACTTGAAAGTAGGTTAAGAAAATAAGAGCATACTCATCTTTGGTTGAGAAACTGATTCGTTCGAGAACAATGCAGAGAAGATGAAGCATTCTATAAAGCTGAATGAATTGATTTGAACTGTAAAAGTCAAGTTTATTGCAACAATCACGAACGAAACAACGGTGAACTTGAATAAGAAAGACATAAATACGGAGAAGAAGAAGATAATGACAAAATATATTGATAAAGAAGGTAACTGTGGCATTCAGAGACGAAAACAAACGAAAAAAACATTCCCACCACCATATTCAATCATACATATATAATATGTGAGTATTTGCTTATTTTAAAAGAGCTTCAGTAACAACATCAGCATTGATAGTTTTAAGATCCTGATATTTCTGTCCGATTCCGACAAAAACAATGGGTTTGTCAGTTGTATAAGTCATTGAAATAGCTGCGCCAACTTTATCATCGATTGTATCGAATTTTGTCAGGACAATACCATCGATAACACGTGGATTGGTTTGTAAACCAGCGTGATCTATAAGTGCTTGATTAAATTTTGTGACTTGATCAACTGCTTCATTTCCAACGAGAGCTTCACCCACGAATAGAACCAAATCAGGATTGTTAACATGAATTAACTAGAAAAGAAAAGAATTGAATATGATCGAAGAAGAAGCATTTGTCAATTCTTACTTTGGCTAATGCAGCCATTAATGGTTCATCATTTTGCATACGACCAGCAGTATCGATTAGAACAACATCGAATTTTTTGTCTTTGGCTAAACGATAGAATTTTGGTGTGTTAGCTATCAGTCAAAGAGAAGTGATTTATAAAATCTTACCATAGTTGATTGCCTCAGCAGCAATACCAGCTGCATCTTTTCCATAACCACGTTGGTATAATTCGATCATAGGCATGTTTTTCTCGGTGAAAATGTTATTCAAATGACGAACATGTGTTAATAGTTGTTCAATCGCACCAGCACGGAATGTATCGCAACCAGCAATTAAAACTCGTAAATTGTTGCCACTAAGCCAATATGTAACCTTAGCTAAATTCGTTGATTTACCAACACCATTGACACCACAAAATGTGATTACGTACGGTCGACGTGCTTTTTGAGCATCGACCACGTCTCGAAGAATATCAATACGTCGTTTTGGGGTCAAAATCATCATTAAAGTTTCTCGCATAGCTTGGCGGATATTGGATGTTAAACTTTCAAATGAACCCAATGTTTTTCCAGCTAATTTATCAGTTACTGATTCGCAGATCTTCTCAGCAACATCAGCTGCGACATTCTTAGCAATGAGATGTTCGCGCATTGTTTCGATGCCGGTACGCAAATCTTCAGCTGTCAATGTTTTCGAAGCAAATACATTGACTTTCTTCAGTTTTGACCAGAAACCATCGACCAAACCGGATGCAAGACCCGTCGATCTACAATAAATTGTATTTCAAAGCAGAAAACATCATTTCAACAAGAACATACTCCACAGCCATTGTTTTCAAATCGCCTCCCTCAGGTCGAGCAGCAAGTGGTGCTGCAACAGTGGTTCGTTCTTGTTCCTGAAAAAGGAAAAGTTCAATCAATGAATTGTTTTCTAGTTGAGAGACGTACTTCTTTCTTGATATCTACTTTCTTTGTATAATCCAGTCCATTAGTGTCGCTTATATTGGGCTTCAAAGAGACTGCCATTTTCTTTCCTTTAGGTTTATCTTTGTCTTGCTTGCCTGGAGTTTTCCTAAAAGTTCAATAAAAGAAATAGAAAAATCAGACTTCAATTGAGATTTCTTTCATACGTTGCAGGTGCTCCTTTCGAACGAGGTCCTGGTAGTTTTCCAAGTGCTTGCAATTTCTGCATGTTGGATAACGCTGTTGGTTGGACTGGTTCCAATGGAAGACGGTTACTTTCATCTTCATTCATCATTGCATCATCGCTGACGACTTCATCAGATTTATCTTCCTGTCCATTATTTTCATCCTGGTCTTCAACATCCTGTTCTTCTTCCACATTTTCGTCGTCTTCTTCTTCTTCTTCGAGAACTGGTGCTTTTTGATTAGACGCAACCGATGGTTTACTTGATGATTTCATTACTTTAGGTTTCTTCGGTTTATTTTCCTCTGCGGTCTTATCGCCCTTCTTCGTTACTATTTTAACTGTTTTGAGCTTCTTATCAGACTCTTCGTACGAACGTGGTAAGCGCCGTATTTTCTTCATTTCATCTTCGGCATCTTCCGTTTCCTTGAGTGATTTTTCATAAACCTCACGAAACGCGAATGCTCGAGTGAAATTTCCTAGAAACACAAATCAAACAAATTCTCAGATATCATCAACTAGACAACCACTCTCACCTGTTCGTAAATCATCTTTGTATAGATCGCGAAAACGTTTTTGTATTTCATCCAAGAATTTATCCGCGTATGATATATTCAATGTCTTTTGATAGCCAAGCTAGAAAAAAATATATCAGGTTGGTGGTTTTATCACTTATATCTGAGCGTTTTATGTTGAGA
The DNA here is from genome assembly GCA_905250025.1 of Adineta ricciae. NCBI lineage: Eukaryota > Metazoa > Rotifera > Eurotatoria > Adinetida > Adinetidae > Adineta > Adineta ricciae. The sequence continues at coordinate 80,883 of CAJNOJ010000287.1, forward strand.
GTGGATGTTCACTTATGAATACATACCACGAAGACCAGTTCGAATTCATTATCCAGTTTATAATGGATATGATGTGAGGTTAATTGTGCGACCCACTTTTGTCCGGCACCTTGGCCCTACAAAAATAATTTAGGTTCGGAAGATGGTTGAGAAAATCATGTGAATTTACTTGTAAGACGGCTTTATCGATGGCATCGTTGATGGTTTTGATAAATTCCGTAGCTGATGATGGTACACACCAGAGGACGAAGCCGCCTTTGGTGAGAATATAAAAGAAATCCAACATCCCGAGAACAGATGTAATAATCGAGTATAAAATGAGAAAATCTAGAAATAAAAAGAGTGACTGATTATTAAATAGAATTTCGAAGATTATTAGAATAAATATTGAGAAAACAAAATACATCAGACTGCTGATAAAATGCTTAAAAGGCGAATAGAATGCTATAAAATTGCTAAAATTAGTGATTGCTTTATGAAAATGCACATAATGGAAGTGTTAAAACCGATTCTTGCACCATTTCAGTTAAAGCCAATAGTGGATCAGCTGGAACGGGAATGCGAGAGTACCGAAAATAATCTACAAAACTTTGTCCTAACGATAAACCATCGAATAGTACGGTCGATAGGGCATAATTATATTTGAATGAGTCAAATTGCGAATAGAGATCACGTAACCAGCCGGTATGAATTGAGACACGTTCGAGATGAGTGGAGTTTTTGTTTAATTCATAGAGTGTGATACTTACTTGTGTATAATTAAAATCGAACAAGAATATATTTACAGATGAATAAGATTTCGTTGCCCGAGAACGAAGACGAGATTGGATTTGTTCTAAATGAGAATGATTTGTTGCATGAACACACAGATCTATAAATGGAGGTTGATCAATTGCGAATGATGATGCATATTTTGAGAGAGAAAATCGATAAGACGAATGAGCACTGTGTAATAGCGGAGAATAACTTTGAAAACGTGCGTATAAGTAAAGCGATCGCTGACAGATGACAAAGAAACTATCTTGGAGTGAATCGAATAATGCGTGAAGTTGTTCATGATCGTTGACACTATTTCGAGGAGATTCTTGACCGATAATAAGATTCTCTCGAAGAAAATTTTCTTTTAAAGGCGTATCAGTGAAAATTGGTTTGTCATTGTTGACATGAACAAATTGAATATTCAAACATTGTCGATCAATTGAAAGGATTGGATCGAGAAAATAATGTTTTTGTATTGCAAATGCATATATATTGGCGAGAACGAAACCGAGAAAATATAACACAAATGTTATCACATAACTTTGAGCAAGTATCTGAGTCGAATTGCTTAAACAATGGAACCACAATGGTCGATTTGAAGATACCAATGAGAAATTTATACAATAAGAACAGACACTTTGGATCGGAATTTCTACATAATTATAAATAAAATCTAATAATTGATCAGTGCCGTCAATTAATTCCCTCGTACATGATAAAAGATAGAGCTGATACCATGATTGTCTGTGTCGTCCGGTCATGATAAATCATGATCTAAAAAATAAAAGATAAAAAAGTAAATTTTCTCTTTTCTTAACTATTCCATTTCAAATGTAGATCTTTTTCAAGTCTCTCAACAACATCAACAGAAAAAAGTAAAGCAGGATGAATTGATTTCAATTTGTCATGGTTCATTAATGATAAACTTGCTAAACTTAAATAAGAATGTAATGGATCAGCTGATGAATCTGGCAATTTGCTAAATCCCCCGGTGATTTTGGATTCGGTAGCGTGTAAAAATGTTTGATTTTGATCAATATTGATTAAAGATTCTTTTCCAAGTAGTTTTAACGTTGCACCGATCCACCACGAATAACACGAATCATCGGGCTTATTCGGTCGACCATTAAAACCTTCCGTTTGTCTTTGTAAACACCATCGAACAAGTTCATCCTGATGATCTAAGTCATTCAAACGATTCAGCAAGGATAATGCAGCTATAGCACAGAATGTCGAACCACCGTGTGCTTCAGCATCCGGAACTTGTCCAAAAGCATATTCATACGTTCGACATTGTAGAATAAAATTTGTGCATAGATCTCGATCAATTCCAGACCAATCATTCAAGACGTAAGCAATGACACATGCACAATAAACAAAACGTAAATCATTTTCTGTTGATAATTGCGTCGCTAAAAATGCTCCAGTTGGTAATTGCAGATGAGTCAACGACGATGCAATTCGACTACGTTGAACTTTTTCTAAATCATCACCTAATAATAACAATGAGATGAGTGCTGCCATCGTCATTGTTATATGTACATGATCGTAGGCGTTCGGTGTTGTTCGAGATGTTATCATACACGATGAACCACGAAAACCACAAACATCTGCATCTGTAATCAATTGTAAGCTATAGATCCATGAAATCAATTCTGATGCATTGTATGGGAGTGCTATAGGTAGATATTGAAGTAAATCTAAGCCACTTAGGCTATAAAATGCGATTGTAACACGGCTATTATCCAATGAACTTGTTTGGGAAGGTAATACTGTCAGACAGCGCGCAAAATATTTACTATGCAAAGAAAATTTGAAATCATCATTGGAATTCCTTGTATTTGTTGAGGTACTTGCTCCCGGCATTTGGTTGCTCAATAAGACAATTCAATTTTGAGCATATGAATAAGTGACACTAAAAAAAAACTAATACAACAAGGACGAATATTTGTTGGTTAAATACGGAGAGGAAGATGATTCAGAATGATATGTTATGTATGTCACGTCACATTAACGTAGACAAATTTTACGATCAATAGATGGCGTTAATTATAGATTTAGTTTTCGAACATAGCAACACATGGATTATTATGAGAAAAAACGAACTTGCTAATTAATAGCAAGCTTGTCTTTGATTGAAATAATGAAAAAGCGAACACTTCAAACATCATCTCGTCTGTTAACTACTAACAATCGATCTATTAATAAATTGTTATCAAATATCAAATCACAAGAACGATCTTTACAAGTAAAATGTGATGTCAAATATGAATGTTTAGTAAATATACTTTTCACGTCTAGTTGAAATCCTATTTAACTCCACAATATCTCCATAGTCCGGTGAATGATGAACATTCGACCATATCGAATACATCACAATCTATACCAAACATGAATCCATCGATTGATTTCGAACAACTATCCACTAAGGATAATTTGCAAGAAGATGTGCAATTGAGTGAAATTTCGTCTCGAAAATATCGTACAACTCGTTCGATCACATCATCTTCATCAACATCGAAAAACTCTCGTGATGAGCCACTTTTAGCTCCCGATACATTAATCGTCGGAAATTTATATCTTCTCAATGAGCTGTATCCATCGATTGATCACGAACAAATGAACGGAGCTCCATTAGCGTTTCTTGGAGCAGAAAAATTGCTTCGTACTCGTATTGATTGGCGGAAAGTTCAATATCTTCTGTCTGCTTATCACATCGAGTTAATCATTGATCTAATTCTCTCGCGACCGTCATTCATTCGAGAAATACCAAAAGTAATAAACTTTAGTCTGTACCGATCATTGATCAGAACAGTTTCTGGGTAAGGAAAGTATTTCATGAAATACAACTTGTTTTACTTTTTCCAGTCGCTTATTTTTCGATTCCGGAGAAAATAAAGCTGGAACTCATCAATGCGATCGCAAACAGATCAATCGAAAATTTACGGTCGAAGATTTGGCATCGATTCACCGTCGTGAATTTCATATTATCAATTCAAATACTACGCATGAACAACGGTTTATTAGTTTATGTGAGAATCTTTTCCCGATTTATTCCTATCAATCACAATCAAATCATTGGAAATCTTATCTAAACAAATCAATTTATCATCCGGCTAGTACGTCAGATATTGTATCGGACATAACAACGGACAATAGTGAAATTCAGCATATTAATACTCTTCTGACTCTAAATCGTACATTTTCTCCCAGTGTAAAATCATCTTCAAGACGAAGTAGTCATTCGAGAAAGAGTATCCCACAGAAACAGATTTATCGGAAATAATAAGACGTCTGGTCAAATAATCACTCGGAACAATTTGTTTGTCCTCGTCTATGATAATCTTCCGAGTCATCTCTGCTTTTTATCGGCTGAAAGATGCTGAAGTAGAGTCTACTATTGATTACTAACATACCTCAAGATCACTCGCCATACCTGTTCAAGTTCAAGAAGATACAATTGTGTGATTTCATTCATAAACTGACAATAGTAAACTGCACATGCACATCGACAATTATTATGTAAAACAATTATTTTAATATTATTTACGAAGTATCGAACACGCACAATCAAAGCACAAAACAGGCAACATTCCAACTAAAAAGAAAACCCTCCTACTACATTCAGTGATAGATTTCCACCAAGCGTTCTCTGGAAACATTGTCAACAGAATCATTATATGATAGTTAAAACATGCTATCTCAATTTTGATCAAAAGTTTCCTCCGCGTTACCGAAAGTTCTGAATTCAACAGGGCTGTTCCTCAGTATCACACGATGAGAAAAACACATGTGTATATCCTAAGATAATTGAAATCTAAGTGAATCTAAAATCACCTGTTGTTTTCTTCTGCATTTTGTGATAAAAGCTTATATTGAAGCTAGTGTTGCTATAATTAGCATTCAATTTCTATTTACTGATATTCTATATTACATCTGAAATTATGATGTCCAAGTCCTCTTCTCACGAATAGATATTCTCAATGTAGTACTTTCATTGACATCTCACGTAGCAGAGAAATGAGTATAGATCAAGCATCAACTATAACTTTCAGTAATAAAATAGATGTCGCTTTGGTACATGGAGTTCGTAATGCAACACGGCCATTCGCTCGCTGACCACACAACACAGCCATTGTGTTATTGTTATTTCTATCATCTATATGGAACCAATTCAAAAGAGCAGCTTCCTGTTTGTGTTTAATTCTTCACCATACTTCAGCTTCTTGTGTCAGTACTATAACATTCCATTCATTTCTATTCGCAGATCATTTAGTTTAATAACGTGCGTACTCGATAGATGTGTATGACCGTATATACGAGCAGCTCGTTCCATCAATATAGTTTGTTTATTCATACCTATCATCAACATGTTGATATTTTTTTTATCTAATGATCGCATCTGTTGTTATAAAAAAATCATTTCTGTTTAGTTTGATGATAACGTTACTCGTTCTTATCATTTCCTTGTTAAAGGTGAACGTAATAACAAACGGACATCATCGAAATCTTCTTCTCATTCGTTCGTTTTCAAAATAGTAGTATAGCAATTTTCGAAAGCATAGCTATTACGAAACCATTCACCGCGTCTCTCACACTTCACTGATTTCCTTCTACACATTTTTATCACACCGACAATCATTTCTTAAAAATATGTTGGTAATCAACCAGTATAAAACCATTCCATTTGTTTCATTCTATTCTTCGGAAGACTCAGACACGAGCAACGTGATGACTCACGCAACCACTATCATCCAGTACATTCTTCTTTCCTCCAATTGGGCGTTCTTTATGCTAGAAATGAAGAATCGTATTTCTCTCCTTTTCAGATCAACATTTTTCTCGTTGTGATCATATTGTTTGTAGCATAATGATTATATAACAAACGAACGCAAAAAAAAGTTTTGTTTTCTTGTTAAAACATGGTCAAGTTGTTTAAAAAAAAGGAGAAAGTTGAAGGTTAGTATGAATAGAATTTCGTTTTCTTCTCATCATTCGCTGTTCATTCTATTTTAGAGGAGAGCAGAAAAATCAAAGCCAATGATCCATCTGGTAATGTTGCAAAACAATATGCAGTAAATCGAATGAGTATGAAATGAACAAATTTGATCTGAACGTTTGTTTAGGGAAATGAAATTTCGACATCTAAATACAATTTAATAACATTTTTACCGAAAAATCTTTTCGAACAATTTCGTCGACTAGCAAATGCTTATTTCTTATTCCTTCTTTGTTTACAAGTAAACTTACGGCATTGATTACTCATTCGACATTAATTGTATCTTCCCATTTAGCTCATTCCACAAATCAGTTCCTTGGCTCCGATAACTACGATCTTACCACTTGTATTTGTCTTGGCTTTGACGGCAATCAAAGATGCTAGTGATGATATTGTTCGTTAAGAAAGAAATCTTTTTTTGAAAAGAAATGAATTGGTTTGTTTTTATCAAATAGGCGAGACATCGTAGTGATCGAGAAGTGAATAATCGTGAAACGAAAACAGTCGTAGGAAAAGAATTTGTTACGAGAAAATGGAAAGATATTAAAGTTGGGGATATGATTCAATTAACCAATAATGAATTTGTCACTGTGAGAAGCTTGTTTTTCCTTTTCGAGACAAATTTGAACAATGCTTCGTTTGATAATTGTAGGCAGATATTGTTTTAATCTCAACTAGTGATGACAATGGTCTTTGTTTTATTGAAACTGCTGAATTGGATGGAGAAACGAATCTTAAAGTCCGACAAGCTTTAGAGGAAACATGTAAAATCGGAGAAGATATTGGTCAATTATCAAATTTTGATGGTAAAAGTTAAATTGGATTATATTGTGAAGAAAACTTGTATTTTTAGGAGAAATTGAATACGAAGCACCAAATAATAATCTTGGACGATTCGAAGGAAACTTGACATGGAAGGGAAAAACGTATCCTCTCAAAAATGATAACATTGTTTTACGTGGAACACGCTTGAGAAATACTCAATGGGCTTTCGGAAGTAAATAACTATTATATTCTCCTTAATTTTTATCATAAATCGTATATTCAGTTGTCTGCTATGCTGGTCCTGACACTAAATTAATGAAAAACAGTGGTAAAGCACCATTCAAACGTACACAAATTGATCGTTTACTCAATCGAATTATTCTTGGCGTAAAAAAATTCCATTACGAAGTCATGAACATCATCTATTATCTTTATTCATTTAGATCTTCTTCTTTTTATTGATCATGTGTGCTATCATGACAATCTGCTCTGGTCTTTGGGAATCCTTCGTTGGTTATGACTTTCGCATGTACTTACCCTGGGAAGGTTTCTTATCCAAAGATCGTCGTATTGGCGCAATTCAGAAAAGTTTATTAGTGTTTCTCTCGTACATCATTATCTTAAACACTGTGGTGCCCATCTCTCTCTATGTCAGTGTGGAATTTATACGTTTATTACAATCGAAATTTATTGATTGGGATATTCAAATGTATTATAAACCAAATAATGTTCCCGCACAAGCACGTACAACCACACTAAACGAAGAATTAGGACAAATTGAATATATTTTTTCGGATAAAACAGGAACATTAACGCAGGTAATTTGAATATTAATCAATGACACAATGAGGATCATTTTCTTATTGCAGAATATTATGACATTCAACAAATGTTCGATCCGTGGAAAATTGTATGGTTATGTTACTGATGGAAATGGAAATGAAATTCAAGATCCTGATGTAATTAGATTCATTTGATAATCATCAAATAACTATAAAATTTATGATATTTCAGAAAACAAAAGCAATTGAATTCGAAGAAAAAGACGAAGACTTTCAATGGTACGATCAAAAATTGATCGACGCAATCAAAAATGGTGATGAAGATGAACACAATTTCTTCACACTTCTAGCTCTTTGTCATACGGTCATGCCGGAAGAGAAAGACGGAAAGATTATTTATCAAGCTCAATCACCCGATGAGAATGCATTGGTATCCGCTGCAAGAACATTTGGTTTTGTTTTCGATGTAAGATTGAATATCTTGACAAAAGGATAATTTAGTTGAATTCGTCTTCGATCTAGAATCGTACACAAAGTAGTATTACCGTTCGTTTACCAGATAAAGAAGAAACGTACGATTTGCTCAATATTTTGGATTTTAACAATGACCGCAAGCGAATGTCAGTTATCGTGAAAAAAGATGGCAAAATCGTTTTGTATTGTAAGGGAGCTGATTCGAAAGTTAAAGAACGGTTAGATTCATCGGAGAAGGAAATCATGGCACAAACTGATGAACATTTAAATGTAGGTTCAATTTTTCTGGTTGTTAAATGTAAGATTCGAGGAGTTTTGTTTAGAAATTCGCTACCGATGGTTTACGTACACTTTGTTTGGCATGGAAAGACCTTGACGAAGGAGAATATAAAAAATGGGCAGAAAAATTAGATAAAGCCAAGTGAGTCACTGTAGAAGAATTGAAAAAGTAGTGTATGAATGTATTTTAGTACAAGTATGGAAAATCGAGATGAAAAAGTTAGTGAAGTTTATGAAGAAATAGAACAAAACCTGAAATTACTTGGTGCTACAGCTATCGAAGATAAATTGCAAGACGGTGTACCGCAATGTATAGAACATTTAGCGCGTGCTGGTATAAAAATATGGGTTTTAACAGGTGACAAAGTTGGTAAGTAAACAAATTTCCAGATACTTTCTTTTCTCATCAATGGAATGTCTGCGTTTTAGAAACTGCTTATAATATTGGTTTGTCTTGTCGTTTGCTCACGAATGATATGGAAATCAATGTAATTGATGATGAAGATGAGAAGGGTGTAGCAGCCAAATTAGACCAAGTTCGAAATGAAATGATTGAGAAAATCGAAGGATTATTTGACATAAAGATTCAAGATAGAAAGAAACGACTCGATTGGAAAGAATGGGGTATTGATGTGATGAAATTTGATCAGCATAGAAAAAACACCACCAATAATAACAATAATAATAATACAGAGCAAACCAAAGTTACAAATGGCCATCCATCATCAACGACAGCAGCAACAACAGCGAATGAGCCCACTTCACCGGATCGCGAGAGCTTCGAAGGCTTTGGATTATTAATAACAGGGCAAGCCCTCGTTCATGCATTGTCGGACAAATTGAAAATGAAATTCCTTGAACTTGGTACTATGTGTAAAGCAGTCGTTTGTTGCCGTGTTACACCATTGCAGAAAGCTCAAGTGGTTGAATTAGTCATGGAAAACGAAAAGAAAATCACGTTGGCCATTGGAGATGGAGCAAACGATGTGTCGATGATTCAAAGTAAACGAAAGCGATTTGTTTGAATTTGTGGAAGAGGAAATAATAATGAACGTTTTTTGTAGAAGCACACATCGGTGTTGGTATTAGTGGACAAGAAGGTCGACAAGCTGTGTTAGCAAGTGATTTTAGTTTCGGACAATTTTGTTTTCTTGAACGATTGTTACTTGTCCATGGTCGATGGTCGTATTTGCGCATCTCGAAGTTTTTACGCTACTTTTTCTATAAGAATTTTGCATTTACACTTTGCCACTTTTGGTTTGGATTCTTCTCCGGATTTTCAGCTCAAGTAAGATAATGTTGCAGAGAAGATACTTATTAACTAGAGTCAACATTTTGTATCTTTCTTTTTAAATTAGACTTTGTACGATCCATTCTTTGTCGCGACATATAATGTCTTCTTTTCATCATTACCTGTTCTGGCATTGGGCGTTTTCGATCAAGTTAGTGTCTTAAATTTGAACACCATTCATTAACGTCTATTTCCTTTAGGATGTTACTTCGGAACAATCCATGAATAAACCACATTTGTAAGTCATTTTCTTTTCTGTTTATTGAAAAACTTTTCTTTCGTTTCAGATACACTCCTGGTCAAAATAACGAATTTTTCAATAAGAAAATCTTTGCTGAAAGCGTTATTCACGGCATTCTAACGTCTTGCATCATCTTTTTCGTTTCCTACCTTTCCGTATCGAACAGCAGTCGTCCATCTGGCATGTCACAAGCAGACTTACAATCATTTGGCTTCATGGTCGCTACAATCATGGTGGTAATTGTCAATCTACAAAATGCATTAGAAATGTGGAATTGGACTGGTCTATATCATTTCGTTCTATGGGGCACAATAGCAGTACATTTCTTATTTCATTTTGCTTTGTACTCACCACTTGTATCGACAATCTTCAAAACGAATTATGCATATGTGGGAGTGGCGCAAAATGTCTTAACCACTGGCAATTTCTGGTTTACATTATTTATAACATGTGCAGTATTGCTTTTGCCTGTCTTCTGTCGCGAGTAAAGTATTTCCAAAGATATTGTGCATTGGTTTAATTGGTTTTCTTTGAATAGATTCTTCCGTATGCGGTTTATGCCAAACAAAACCGATCGTGCTCGACTGAATCAACGATTCCGTATGGAAGAAAAAGCTGCTTTTGTTGCCCACATTAAACAAAAAATGCATCAACCTAAACGAGTTGTTCGATCGGGTTATGCCTTCTCTCAACAGGAAGGTTGGGGACCATTGATTACATCTGGTCGTATGCAGTCTAAAGCGACTTCACGTGTTCGACCATCAAACATAACGAACGTAAGTACATGCTCAATTTTTCAACTCCCTCTATCACAAAGTTTTTCTCGACAATCAATCAAATCTCGTCGACCTATTTTGATATCGATATTCTTTAGTTTAAAAGGAGAATACATCCCGTATTCTTGGATGATACATCATCGAATGTAACATCTATTCAATCAATAAATCACAGAACAAATCAATCGAGATCGAGAGTAAACATAGAATTATAACAGTGAGTGGAACAACAGCTCTACACATATGCACTGTTTATTTTTCATTCGTTTTTTGTTTTGTTGCGATTGTACATGCATATGTATGCTCGAAAACAAGCAAGCAGGCAGCTAAAACCATACGATTTGCTTGTTGCACGAGCGACTTTTCTTTTGCCATTCGATGAAAGAAGCAATTCACAAAGTGCTACGCATGTTTTATTCGTTCGAGAGAAATTCTAAAGACATCTCATAAGACTTTCGTCATACATCTTCACTTAACATAGATGTATGATATGAAAACTTTTCAGTTTTTGATACTCAAACCGTATAATCCAAAACTATCAGGTGAGTATCGAATGGCAATCGAGTAGTGGGGAAATAAATAACATCTAGAATTAAATCTAACGTGTTCCATTTAGTCTTTCATTAACTTTTCTTTCCCTATCAATTATTTTGCATGTATCTTCTTCATACCATTAGCACAATACTTTTCAAATGTACTCAAATCTCGCATTTGAGCTGCTGATTAATCGATCTTCTATTACCACTCAAAATAGGATTTATTGAATCCATTGAAAATCATTCAAATTAGATTCATTCTCCTCAACAATAGTTTCTTTCATATAAATTTATCTTTTCTACAGTCATTTATACAAAAACTCTTCATATTATTTTAGACGATGTCGCCACCATCAACTACAACTGACAATGGTTCATCTCATACAGCCAATACTCCGAGTACACTTCATCCAACCGAAGTTTTCGATCCAATACAATCGAAGAAAATCTCATCAGTATCATCGATGGAAACTGAACCTCTACTCTCATCGACTCAAAACAAGTAGTAACATTTAAGTCAATCGAATTTCAGCCAATAGTCTGCTCGCTTCACGATCATTTCTACGAATTGATTAGACTAGAAAGTGGAAATGTACATAATTATACATATATCATATCTAAACCAGTCATGTGTTTTTCTCGCAATTTGCTAAACTCGCTTTAACTCTTAATTCTTATGCTATTATTCCAGCCGGTGTGTTGTGTTATGTTAGTTTGTCTTGTGTTCTTTTTTTCTTCTCTCTTTCATGTTGATATAAGCTCAATTGAAGCATGCGATTTTCAGAATATAAATCATGTTTGAAAGCAGTACTTTCGTCGTATATGCAGTCAGATGGAACGACGTATTGAAAATGAAATTTTGCTCAATAAAACATTCAATTCCATACGTAATCTTTCGTCAGTTCTCGTTCATTTTCCTTCAATTTTAGTATCATGTCAACGTTCAAAATCACTTCAACGTGCTTTCGAATGTTGTTGTTGATAATGTTTTTCTTGTAATTTTCATCTAAAATCAATAAAACTCATTGAAGAATAGACACGATCAATGAATTGATATAAAATTTCGATTTCTTTTCTATTTAGATTTCATGCCTAGAGGAAGCCGACCGAAACCATCAAGTGATTTAATTTCGGACAGAATACTTGCAGAGTAAATATTTTCGTCTACTGATTTTTGTTTTAATAGTAGGCGATTTTTTAGTATCAAATCATACCGTCCGTTGCGTCTGTATATCACGAAACAGAAGAAGAAAGGAAGTACAGTGAGTAGGAGATCTTTTCTGAAAAAGAATTTATTTATTTTTCTTTGTATTTGTCAGGAAAATCCGTTTACCTTACGTGTGAGATATTGTCAACTTCCACAGGATAAACAAGATCGATATTTACAAAAAGCCGTTGATAAATACATAGAACTACTTGTAAGAAACATATTAGCTCTTTTACATTGTTATTTTATCCTTTTTTTTCAGGATGAAAAAGATGTCGATGAACAAGTGCAGGTCGAATGTAAATTATTTGACTATCTGTTGATGAAAGGTGAACAGAGAAAGTATTTTCAATCGATTAATGCACCAGTTAAGCCACCAGGGTAAATGAAACATATACGGATGCGAAAAACGAATCGATTTGCTTCATTCTAGAACAGCTGTGCCGTTTTACACTCAGATTATCAAAGAAGAAAATGACGATGACGATGATTGTGATAACAGCATACCTTGGAACGCTTTAAACAAAGATGAACGTAAAGTATTCAAAAGAAAACGTAAAGAAGTAATAAGCCTTTTATAAAAAAGCAACATTTTCTTATGATACACTTTTCAAAGGCTAAACTTGAATATGCCGCTCAAGTGAAAAACTTTGCTAATGATTTGCCTGAACGTCTTCGAGCAGATTATTTAGTCTATGCCGAGCAATATCCTCATAAACGACAGAAAATCCACTCATCTCCCGTGAAGAGCGAAGATGCACAGTTGATTCGACAACGTCGTAAATCTTTAACAGCACTACCTGAAAGTTTACAAACAACAGAAGTTTCATCACCACTGATCGATGATATACCAGTAAAATTAACTCGAAACGAACTTGAACTGTTACACAAATGCATGCCACATGCCATTTATTATGAAACAGCCGTATCCGATGATGACAAACCGACCTTTACGAGAACGATGACAAAGAATTCCTACATGAAATCGATCTTTGCTCAGTTAAATGATGAAGAACGATTGAAATACGTGACGAAATCAATCGAACAATGGAATGAATTTCTTGATGAACATCCACCAATTGTCGAATATCTTATTCCAACATTACATTTACTTCTAACTCGACAAGAAGACATGCTCATCTATTTCTCGTCAATTGGTCTACCAGTTCGACCTCCTATCAACAGTTATCTTTATTACAATCACGAAAAAGAAGAAATCGGCTCGCAACAAACTTGGTCGGACTTATCTGCAGACCAAAAAACCGAATATACTCAGCAGTTGAATGCAATGAAACATGATTATTATGAGAAATTAGTTGATTTCATTGACAATATTCTCCCGTCAGATTATATGAGATACGAATTTTTTCGAAATATTAAATATGCAGTTAAAGATTATGAACTAGCAACGAAGAGTGAGATTGTTGATAAACAAACAGGCCAAATACAATTGCATGCGTATTATTTGCGAAAGATCCATATGCAAAATCAGCAAGAACAACAAGAGCAAATCACACAAATAAAGGAGAAATTATTTGCAACTGGATTAACAGATGAACAGAAAGATCTAGTCGAAGAACTCACTCAAGTATATTGTAGATACTTGACCTGATCATTGTTTTTTCTTTGTCAGAAAAGAAAGCAAAACACGTCTTGACTGTTATGCATATCATTTTCGTTATTTGTTTGTTTTAATATTTTGAGTGATTATATTAAACTCAAGAAAATAAAATATTTAAAATGAAATATAGGCACATTTGAAATAAATTATCATATAAACATAACTTGTTCGTGTTCTACTTAGAGTTAAATATATCGATATCGATAGTCTAGCTTGATTTGTTTATTAGTGACCTCTATTGATCAGTATTATCAACCGTGAGATAAGTAACCCGTTAGTTTCTTTCTTTCTTGCATTGAAAAGAAATGAATAGATACATATTTAATAGTCTTTCGATAAAGATCTGAGATTCTTGAATAAGATTCATTTTGTTATTGTAGAACAATTATAACGGATGGCTTTTTGGCGTGGCGCTTCTCTCTTTTCATCATCGACAGCAGCGACGACTTCTTCGAGCAATACTTTCGGACAAGAAACAGTAAGACAAGTATGACAGTGTGCTGTCAATTTTGAAATATGTTTACAGATCGAGCGATTGTCCGATCGTCTTCAAACAGCAACACGTACTGAAGATCGGCGAGATGCCGTGCGTGGTTTAAAAGCACTTTCAAAGGTAAGAGCTTATCTTCATACGAAATAATTCTCATACAACTTCAAGTAGAAATGTAAACTTGAAGTCGGTACTCAAAGTATGACTCTATTAGCAAACATTCTTCAAGGCGATCGCAGCGATCTCGATCTTATTCAATTATCACTTGAGACACTAGCAAATATTGTTACTTATGAAGTTGCTAATGAAGAAGGTAGATGTTTTAGGTACGAAATAACTGATTTTCTATACGTGATGATTGTTTAGAGCAAGCTAATCTACCACAAGATATCACCGTGCAATTCACAGGTATGCTTGTAAATATTTTCCAGATTGTATTCATATGAATAGTTTAGAACTGTATATAAAAAACAAAGCAAATGTTCATGCTGCTCTCGAATTAGTTGAAGTTAGTGTTCATAGATTGAATCAGTACAATGTTGATTGAAAGAAGTGTGCTTGTAGGAAACTGATTTTAATGTTCGCCGGTCGGCCATTCGATTTCTTACTGCGTTGTTAACAAACTGTACTAAAGAATTGCAAGAAATTATATTAGAAAGTGGACCCATGGGTGTTTCCAAATTAGTCGATCTTCTTCAAGATGAACGAGAAGTGATTCGAAATGACGTAAATCATTGAAATACGGATGAACTTTGAAAATCTAGTTCTATTTATTATTAGGCACTTCTTCTCTTACAAATCTTAACTCGCTCGAATGCGAATATCCAAAAGATAGTTGCATTCGAAAATGGTTTTGAACGTTTATTTGAAATTCTTGTTAGCGAAGGCGGAAGTGATGGTGGTAAGTATCTAACATCGAAAAATTATTCGATATTTCTTTGTGTGAATAGTTGTTACCGTCGAAGATTGCTTATCTGTTTTATTGAATCTATTGAAAAATAATCCATCGAATCAGAGTTATTTTCGCGAAGGATCATATATTCGACGATTAGTTGATTTTTTCGAACTTGGCTCTATTGGAGAAAAACGTTGGTCGGCACAAAAAGTCACCAATGTTCATCTTCTATTACAAGTAATTGAATCTGTTTTGTCCGATATAGTCAGTAAAACGGCGTGTTAATTTCTCAATTCAGATTATTCGAATACTTGTCTCACCAACAAATGCCAATCAGAACATCGTCGCTTGCCAACGTACAATAAGCCAATGTGGTAAGCCTTCTCTCGAAGTGAATTTCATGAATCTTCTGTTAATATTTCCAAGGTCTGCTACACCGTTTATGTGTCATGTTAACACTAACAACAATTCCTGCTGATGTATTAGCTGAAGTAAGTTGAAATGTATTTTGAATTGAATTATCAGAGAATTTCGTAGACGATCAACACAATTGGTGATGTCGTTCGCGGTCATATGGAAAATCAACAATTTCTTAGTTCTGTTATGAATACAACTGGTGAAGCTCAACAGTAAGGAACACTTGTTAATGAAATCATCGACGAATGATTTTCTTTTAGACCGGTTTTATTCAATTTACTTTATACGATGGTTGCTGGTGAAAAGCAACCCTTTCCACTTCGAATTTCCATTCTCTACTGTCTTCAATGTTATCTTTATAAAAATGAATTAGGCAAATCGCTGATCGTTCACACACTTTTACCTCAAACAGAAAATGGTTAGAGAAAAACAACGGTTTCGATTGCGAAGACCAACGCTTCTCGTTTTATGTTTAGCTGCAAGTCAATATACACTAGGTCACTTAATGATCATCGGTTATCTGAGTAAAGATGTTGTTGCATCATGGTGTTCCGGCATTGCACTTGCTCGACTCGTTGCTGATAGTCAGCAATTCAAAGAAGCAATACTTAAAGTTGTGCTGGCGGTTGATCAAGCGCAGACAGGAGCGAAAACTCTAATGGAGATTTCCATTGATTTGCTACAAAACGTAAAGAATTTGAAATTAGTCATTCACTATCTGTCAATTTTCTGTTTTGCATAGTCTTCATCATCATTTCATACACGCGTCGCTGTGTTAATTTTTCTTAGCACGTGGTTATCAAATTGTTCATTAGCAGTACAAGCATTTCTCTCAATTCCAAATAGTATTTCATATGTAAGATCGAGATTTCGCTATTGATGAACATCGTCATGATAATTATCTTTCGTAGCTTATTTCGCAAATTTGTGCTCAATTGATAGCCGATGATCGCGAGAATCTCATACAATCACTATGCTCATTTGTATTAGGTTTATGTTTACTTTTCAACAATAATCAAATACCATCATATACAACGTAAGAACGAGAAGTTTTCAACGCGAATATCTTTATTTCTCTTTCTTGTTTCAAGTGAAGCTCTCGAACGATTGATAAATAAACGCATTGGCATTGAGTTATTTCAAGAAAGACTCGAAACATTATCCAAATCGGAGTTTTATGCAAAAGCTTTACAAAAACCGCAACTAAAACTATCGAAATCTGCTGATATGATTCTTGACTATGAGTTTGCTCGTTTATACAAAGCCCTTGAAGGTTCAATCGGACGAATGTTAACTACACAAACTATGAATGCCACTGATAAATCGCTCGGAGATCCACTATCAAGTAATCTTTATGATCAACAAACATCAACAATGATGACACATTACAACGATTTGATCCGTCAACAAGATCAGCAGTTGAATACGTACAAACAGCAAGAAAAATATTTGCTTCAAGAGACGGACATGCAGAAAAGGAAAATCAATGAATTAGAACAAAAATTACAAGAGATTAGAGATCAATATTCACTTTTGAAAATATCAACAAAACAAGGTAATCGATATATTTATCGAAATCTCCTGAAATAGTTTTTTATTCTCAGGACCGGATGCTCACAATGAATTGAGATCCATATGTGAACAACAAAGAGGTGAATTGGAATATCTAAGAAATATTCTGGTATGTTCATTTGGAATTCTTTGATAGCTATTCTGCACTTTCTTTAGGCTCAACAACAATCGTCTACAATGAATCAGTAAGTTTGATCATTTTCTGTTGCTATGCATGAGGATAATTGCTTTGACTGTAGTGTGGCAAATGGAATGGAGAAATTGAACGTGGGTAATGGTGAAAATCATACTGCTCAAGTAGGTGAGCGCGCCGCATTAACAGCGCGTATAACAGAATTGCAAGAAAAATTGAATTCTTATGATGAAAGGTGAGTAGCTCACAAGTACCTGGAATAATTCATTATTTGTTTTCTTTGTTGATCATGATTAGATATGCGGCACAAAACGATGAAATAGCTCGACTTCAGTTAGAAAATGGTGTTTTACAAGAGAAACTAACGAATGAAAAACGCAAAGTATCACTGCTCGAGGTGAATTAACTGTGAATTTCTTCGTTTTAGTTCTGATCGATTTCTTTGTTGTCTATCTAGAGTTCTCAGGGTCAAACACAAGAATTGATTGATGAGAAAATTCGATTGAGCGATGATTATCAAAAATTAAACGATATCCATCAGCAAACTTTAATAGAACAAAATGATTTACTCGCTCTGTGTTCCAACTATGAGGATCAATTGACGACATGTAGAAACTTGTTACAATCAGCAGGAATAACCGTAAATGAAAATTAACTGAGAGTGAATATGCCCTATATTTTGATCATTTAGATCCCAAACTTCTTACTCGAACTTGATGATAATGAATGATCGTTGATTCTTTATTTTATGTCATATATTCTGTGTTTTCGATCTATTTCTCATTTAAAGTCGTTAGATTGGCATTTTTTGTCTGTGTTTTAATCTTATTTTATTGTTTTTCTCTTTCTCAAATTGCTCGTTACAAATAGAACTATGTGGGATATGGAACATATTTCTTTATACGATTTAACATTAACTTAATACATCGATCGAAAACCAAACTTTTCTTTTTCTTCATTCTTCGCCATCACGATACGCTAAAATGCATTCTTCATAACTCCTTCCATTTTTTGAGAGCATAGTGATCCAAACATTCTCTCCGATTTATTCGCCCGAGAAGAGAACGGCAGCCATAACAACGATCTTGCTATCGATAAACGATAAACGAGACTAGATCATCTCATCTTCTTTCCATCACTCAGTTGAGTCTATTTTAATCAGCCTGATCACAACGATAAAAATAGCATTTAAAAGAAAAACTCTAGTTGGGTAAAATGGCTTTTAGTCGAAGTTCCGCGATTCGTTCCACCTGACCACATGCTGTCACGAATTCACTTTCACGATCGTTCTGTAATCGACGTCGAAATGCTTCGATGATACTTTCTTTCGTGTTGTCTTTCACCGCAATGATGAATGGAAAACCAAACTTCGTCGTATACTGTCGATTGAGATCAGTGAACAGCACTCGCTCTTCATCGGTCAGCAGATCGAGACCAGCTGATGCTTGTTCATTCGTCGATTCACTGGTCAATCGTTTCGCCATGGCTAGTTTACCTGCTAGATCAGGATGTGCGAGCAGTACTTGCAGTCGTTCTTCATCAGACGCAGCTCGAAACTGAGTTCGAAGTGCAAAGTGAAGACCTACAGCTGTGTCATTTGCAGGAGCGAGTTCACCATCGAGTGCTCGTTCAGCTATCCAGGCTGAGTGTTCGAAGATCGATCCGAACCGTTCGATGAACGTCTGTCGATCTAACTGTGATGGAACAAGGTCTCGCTTGACGAACGCATGTGTATTCTTCCAATGCTCGGCAATCTGCAGCCGAGTTGGAATCCACACCTTTTCGTGACTTTGGATATAGTCGATGAATCGGACGAGCGATGCGATTCTGCCTGGTCGACCGATCAGTCGACAGTGCAGTCCGACGGTCATCATTTTCGGCATGCCACTTTTGCCTTCTTCGTAGAGAGTGTCGAAAGCATCTTTGAGATAAGTGAAGAACTGATCACCACAGTTGAAGCCTTGTGGCGTTGCGAATCGCATGTCGTTGGCATCCAGTGTGTAGGGAATGATGAGCTGTGGTTTATTATTGTGTTCACGCCAATAAGGAAGATCATCGTCGTAGGTGTCGGAAATGTATTCCATTCCACCTTGTTCACTGACGAGGTCGACAGTGTTGACAGAACATCGACCAGTGTACCATCCTCGTGGTGGTTCACCGGTTGCAAGAGTATGAAGACGAATGGCTTCTTGTATCTGTTGTCGTTCGACGTCTTGTGACATATCTTTGTGTTCGACCCACTTGTATCCGTGTGATGCGATCTCCCATCCAGCTTGTTTCATTGCATTGACTTGTGCAGGTGATCGCATGAGAGCAGTGGCAACAGCATAGACGGTGACAGGGACGTTCTTGTCAGTGAAGAGTCGATGAAGTCGCCAGAATCCAGCTCGAGCACCATATTCATAGATAGACTCCATGTTCCAGTGTCGTTGGCCAGGCCATTGTGCAGCACCGACGATCTCGGAGAGGAAGGCTTCAGAAGCAGCATCTCCGTGGAGAATGTTATTTTCGCCACCTTCTTCGTAGTTGAGAACGAACTGCACGGCAATGTGGGCATCGTTAGGCCAATGTGGATGTGGAGGATGTTGTCCATATCCGTGCATGTTTCGTGGATAGTAAGGCATTGTTGAACTATTACACAAAGCTCAGTGAGATGGCGTATTCGTTTATTGACTTCGATAGATGACTACAGAGGTGTGAGAAAAGAAAAGAAAAGAAAAAAAAAGAAAAAGAGAGAATGTTCTTTTTTCAATTTTACAGTTATCTTGGTTTTTGTGATTATTTGTCTTGCTTATCTGTGACTCTGTTTAGCGTGTTGCAGTTAGACACTTCAGTAGTTTTGGGCTGGATTATAAACACACCCTTGTTCTGCTTCTCTCTGTTGTATTATTTTCGTTTGTTCCTCTATGTCGTACTTATATGCCTATGTTTTATTTCGATTTTACATGTATAACGAAACAGAAGTGAAGTACAGTAGATGAAACCCATACATTTCTGACGTCATGTGCAAATGAAATATGGGCTGATTGTTGATAAGGCGAAAGCGTAGATTGTTTCGTATACTTTGTTTCAATTAGTGTATGCTTTGGTATATGTTTATACGTTTTGTTACATTCAGTTTTTACAAGGCATTATTGGAACTTCAGTTCAATTGAGTGAAAGTTAGCTTGATTAAACAGATCGATAGTTTCTTACTGATGGAGTTCTTATAAAACTTAGAGTAGTAACTGATCTACTTTAAAAATGAGACTGAATCGGATAGAGCAATGATTTCATGTACTATAGCATGATGCTATTTATAAAAGAACTTCACTATTAGGTTCGCATGTTAATCGAAACTGATTCTTCTAGAAACGAAACAAAATTTTAAAACAAATAGATAGGTTTGCAAATCAGAGTATAAAGTCCGGTACTTTCAAAATTGAGAACGGCAGCTTTCAGTCTTGCAATCAAGCTTATTTCCGAGATATAGATAGAAGATATTCTGAATTTGGTGATCGAACAACTCACATATATAATCGAGAAAATCTATTCATTCATGGTTGAGTATTTTTGATGAATTAAGTTGAAACAGCACGATCAAATGCAGATCTTTGTGATCAATAGGGATACAACAAAGTTGCATTTATTCTGATGTCATTGCTTTTGTTTTAAACTTTCTGTTATGTTATACAGTGATATTGCACTATCGTCACGACTGTTGTCTCTATACTTCGACAACGACGACGTATACGTTTGTCTTGCCACGGAACACTCTAATTTCAAATTGATTCACTTATCAAATTTTAGTTTCCATCCGAAAAAATAAAATAATGAATTTTATTGTACGCTGAATGAAAGATGAACCCCATACAGACATTCTCATGAAATCATACCGCAAAATTGAAAAAAAAAGAATTTTCGCTCATTCTTGATTGAATTTAACATGAATAATAGATGAATGATATTGTAAGAAACAGAATAAGCATGATTGAATCGTATCGAAGAGATCGCACATTGTTGCAAAGATCTGAATTACAACAACACGTAGCGGCATCAACTCCAATGGAGCTTGTATCAATACAACTGTTTTCCCCTTGTTTACAGACATCTACCGCTATAACGCTACGAACAACGGTGCCCGAGATTTTACTTTTCTACAATAAGACGCAAGTAATAATGTATTTTGTTTTAAATATAATTTATTTTCTTCACTTAACAAAATACGTACCCAACAACGTTCGTTTTCTGTGGCATTTACGATTGTAATTCCCTTCGAGTTGAATGGATCGTTACAATTATCACTCAATTGACATGAATAACATTGGTATCCATTAATCACCACAATACCTATTTCAATAAAAATTAGAGAATAAGCGAATAATTTGCACCAATTTAGTTATAATCAAACTCAATGTTTTTCTTCTTTAAATATCTAATTTAACTGATGGGTTCATCTACATTTTCATCGATACTCACTCGACATAAGTGATATGAGAACGAACAGATGATTTTTCATGGTCGAATTCGGTAACTGATAGACTTCGTCAAATGAATTTGTTCGAACGAAAATTGTGCCTTATATATATTTAGAAGAAATGACACGATAGATTTTATGGATGTAGCAATAAAATCCACAAGTAGGAACATAAGATTCTCAAGTTTTAAAATCGTAGTTTCTATGACTCTGAGCGAATAAGGGTTTTATAAAGTATGGTGTACGAAACACTCAATCAAACATTTAATCTTGACGTCACGACATTGTTCTATTAATTTCTACTCATCAATGTGCATTGTTTCTCCACATTTATAATTCAGTCAAAACTTCCATCTAGTACAATAAAATCCTTATTGTTCTCTTAAATCTGCTCAATGAAAGACACATCCATCTTTCTACCGTTTTTCATCTATATTACTGTTCCGTCCACAAAAGTTGCTATCACAATTGTAAAAATGAAATCTCTCGTGCTTTATTTCTTTTCAAAACATACTCGTAAACAACCTATTGTTATCAAGTAACAAATCTTAAAAACTCTAGTTGGGTAAAATGGCTTTTAGTCGAAGTTCCGCGATTCGTTCCACCTGACCACATGCTGTCACGAATTCACTTTCACGATCGTTCTGTAATCGACGTCGAAATGCTTCGATGATACTTTCTTTCGTGTTGTCTTTCACCGCAATGATGAATGGAAAACCAAACTTCGTCGTATACTGTCGATTGAGATCAGTGAACAGCACTCGCTCTTCATCGGTCAGCAGATCGAGACCAGCTGATGCTTGTTCATTCGTCGATTCACTGGTCAATCGTTTCGCCATGGCTAGTTTACCTGCTAGATCAGGATGTGCGAGCAGTACTTGCAGTCGTTCTTCATCAGACGCAGCTCGAAACTGAGTTCGAAGTGCAAAGTGAAGACCTACAGCTGTGTCATTTGCAGGAGCGAGTTCACCATCGAGTGCTCGTTCAGCTATCCAGGCTGAGTGTTCGAAGATCGATCCGAACCGTTCGATGAACGTCTGTCGATCTAACTGTGATGGAACAAGGTCTCGCTTGACGAACGCATGTGTATTCTTCCAATGCTCGGCAATCTGCAGCCGAGTTGGAATCCACACCTTTTCGTGACTTTGGATATAGTCGATGAATCGGACGAGCGATGCGATTCTGCCTGGTCGACCGATCAGTCGACAGTGCAGTCCGACGGTCATCATTTTCGGCATGCCACTTTTGCCTTCTTCGTAGAGAGTGTCGAAAGCATCTTTGAGATAAGTGAAGAACTGATCACCACAGTTGAAGCCTTGTGGCGTTGCGAATCGCATGTCGTTGGCATCCAGTGTGTAGGGAATGATGAGCTGTGGTTTATTATTGTGTTCACGCCAATAAGGAAGATCATCGTCGTAGGTGTCGGAAATGTATTCCATTCCACCTTGTTCACTGACGAGGTCGACAGTGTTGACAGAACATCGACCAGTGTACCATCCTCGTGGTGGTTCACCGGTTGCAAGAGTATGAAGACGAATGGCTTCTTGTATCTGTTGTCGTTCGACGTCTTGTGACATATCTTTGTGTTCGACCCACTTGTATCCGTGTGATGCGATCTCCCATCCAGCTTGTTTCATTGCATTGACTTGTGCAGGTGATCGCATGAGAGCAGTGGCAACAGCATAGACGGTGACAGGGACGTTCTTGTCAGTGAAGAGTCGATGAAGTCGCCAGAATCCAGCTCGAGCACCATATTCATAGATAGACTCCATGTTCCAGTGTCGTTGGCCAGGCCATTGTGCAGCACCGACGATCTCGGAGAGGAAGGCTTCAGAAGCGGCATCTCCGTGGAGAATGTTATTTTCGCCACCTTCTTCGTAGTTGAGAACGAACTGCACGGCAATGTGAGCATCGTTAGGCCAATGTGGATGTGGAGGATGTTGTCCATATCCGTGCATGTTTCGTGGATAGTAAGGCATGGTGTGAGTACAAAATGGTCACCGATGAACGAATTTTGCTAAAATAGACGAAAAGAAGTTTTTAGATAGAGCGAATAGAGGACTATAGAAACGATTTAAAATAAATCAAGAGGTGGACACACATCACTTATATATGACAGAAAAGAAAGCGTTACTTCGTTACAATCTATCATGTATCTTCTAACGGTAGTTGTTTGTTGTTTTTCGTTTCTTTTCTTTCACGTTGCTTTTCGATCGTTTATACGAATAACGCCTTAGATGACCTAATGAAAGAATTAAATCACATCGTATTTGATTATGACGAACATGAATTGAAATGGTAATGCGAGTATTCATAAAGACAGTTGAAACTGACTGTCAATGTATCCACGCTTTTAGTGTTTTGTTACCATGTTGCTCGCTATTATAATAGACTTTTTTGTGAACTGAATTCAAAGACCGTCTCGTCTTTTATTCAAAACTACGTGTCCAGTAATATTCACATAATTAAGATGAAAGAAAAATTCCAACTACAGTGATCTACCATCGTTGATTCCGAAACTGATCACAAAGACACACCGTCTTTGCTTATTTTCAAATGAAATTTCTCAAAAATTCCCACTGTATATCCATTCACTATGCAATATTGTGTGACAACGTGCGTGAGAGCGACAAAAAGTGACGACTGTGTTTGCTTTCTGACTCATATTGTCATATATGATTCGAAACTATTTGTCAATTATTCCCCGAAGGCATTTGTTATCTGCCAACCTAGGCTGGGTTTTTAGTGTTTCTTTTAACATTACTCATGATCTGAATTAGGTATAAATACATTGTCCACCCCATCTTCAACATTGAAATACGTGAAACAATCCGAAATGAATGTAAAACAAGGTGAGTTAATGATTGGTCATTTGGAAGTTAATCGTTTCCTTGATCGTTTAGATTTCATGAATATGAACCAAGAATGTTTGAAACGAATGTCGAAAGTTTTGGCTAATTGGCCAGATGCTGATGTTCGAACAGTACCCAATGTGATGTATCAAGTGCGATGTGGTAACGATGAAAACGATCCCGCCATCGAATATCAGATCAATTGGTTTATGAACTGTGTAGAAACATTCATACATAATCATCGCCATTCCTTCGACTCGTTATGTTTGGAAGGTGAATATACTGAAAACATTTGGGAAGTAGTGCAGGATGATTCGATCATTTATGAATTTCTTCGGCGATCTGATAATACTTTTGATGAACCGAAGAAGATATCCGGTCGTCTTTGTCACGTAAGATCGAGACATCATTTCCCAAACAATATTCTGCACGTCGATACGGGATTATTTCATTCCATTAACGCTAAAGAAGGAGATAACACTGACGATAAACGAGTGCTGACCTTCCTCACAAAACGAAAATGCTCGTTCCTGCAAAAAATGTGCGTGCTGAGTTCGTCACCAACCATTGATTCATTAGATGATGACATGCGAATGGCGACGGAGATGGAGCGCAAGGAAGTGTATGATAAGCTCAGAGAAACAATTATGACACGATATCACTATTCGCAGTAATCTTTTGTCAATGATAGAAAACAAAATAGTATCTAATACTGTTCGCTGATCATCTTTGATCTAATTTTACTTTTTAAAATATTTTACTTGTCTGTATACAATACATTTTACTAAATAAAGAAAATACAAATTATTCATATCTATCCTTTTTTTTCTTCATGTACGTACGAAATCTACAAACTACATTCGCTTTTGTGAACTACTTTTGTTGACCGTCATGTATTGAATCATGGAATACATGTACAATGTCGTATTCACAGATTTACAACACTACTAGAATCATTTCTGCAGATAAAATGCATATTTTTCTTCTATCCACTGTAATCCCTAAGTTATCAGTAACAAAGACTATGGATGGTCGACATGTATAACCTATCATAACTCATAATACAATTTCTCAACGTGTCATCCAGACAAAGAGATCAGTCTATTGAATGTAAATCAATATAGTACTGTTCATCTTTCGTGGAAGACAATAAAAGGCAGGTTCAAAGGCCAATAAAATGATATGTACTGCTCTTTGATATAACAACAAAGAACAGAAAGTGAAATTGGATGTTTATTATTGTTTGTATCTGAGAAAAATAGATCACATTTCTTGTTGCATGGTTCCTAGTTGAAGAGAATCGATTTTGGTATCTAAATCATTTGTGCAATTCGTTGGCCAATTGATCTGAATCTCTTGGTTTTCTTTCTTCTGTTTGTTTAAAAATCGTCTCAATTTGTTTTTCCGTAGTTTGAAGAAATAATTTCATTGCCATATGTAAATCTTTTACGTCACTACCGATAAATTCATTCCAACTCTCACTTAAACCTATATTTTGTTCATCATTTAATTTATTCTTGACAATCTCAAATTGCTTCATCAATAATCCTTTTGCATCTAGTTCCATTTCTTGAACATTATGTGGTAAATTGTCATGTGTTAACCATTGTGTTAATAGATACATATCGAATATTCGATATTCAAACGGTAGAATATCTTTTCGATCGTGTGAAAGTACATCAAAACGCCATTTTCTATTTGAATACAAGAAACCTATCCCAAAAAACTTCTCGTCAAGTGAACGATTGAAATACCATTTGAATAAAGCATCATACACTCCTCGTGAAGATACATGATGAAGGTTCTGCATTTGTTTGATGACAATATCACCTCGTTGACAATGATGTCCATTCAGGATGAACTTTGATTGATTATCGTAGGAAAATACAAGTAATCCAACGTAAGAATCGATGTTCGTATTGAATCCATCGGAGCCTGTACATATATGAAAATGCGTTAGACGAGAACGTCGACGATTGATTAGAAATTCTTGTGCATTCTCAGTCGAATCATCACTATTATCTTGAAATTTCATTTCTGCTCGTTGTAATTGACATGTACGTAGGAAGATGACTAACGGTAATGATTCCATGTCTTCTATGGTTTTCAGTTGTAGCCAAAGTCCACAGATGGCGTGTGTATAGGCTTTGTACGTCGGTGTTTTTTTGTCTAGTAATGATCTCATATCATCGATATTTGCATTGAGAGTAATCGAAACATGTTTGATAAACAAATCTAACGTTTGTTCTTTATGTTTGATCTCATTTTGTAATTTTTCGAACTGAGAATTTCGTTGATCATCACTCAGTATCTCAGATAATCTTTCTAAATGAATACCAGTTGATTTCTGTCAAAGAAAGACGAAAGATAAAATGAAAAACTTCATTAAAACAAAATCGTTATTTACATGTTCTGCTACTTTTGATTTCGACTTCAACGTTCGAAAATTCATCACCGCAAAATCACAACTTACGAATGTATGTATCACATCATCACACACAGTTTCTTATCAAATTTCAAGATAATATTTGCATAAAATGACTCATCATTCAAAAGAAAATCTTCGCCTACACGTTTCTTCTTTCACAATAAGAAAGAGTCTCATTTGTTTAAGCTATAATCATTTCCTTCTAATTGATCAGTGTATTGTTTTCATGCCGAGGAAAATGCCACGAACTGTTGAATAGCTCTTGAAAATTGCTCACTATTGTAATTACTAGTGAAGTATAGTTGCCATGGGTGTTTGTTAGATTGAGTTAGAAAATTTCTCTCTTTTTTTGGCGACTATTAAACGTTCAATTTTGTTTTGAATAGACTTCTAAGAGCGAATCATTTTGTTATTTTTTACTAAGAGCCATAGAAAGTCTTTTTCGATGTGAATAGCGGTGAGTGTAGAAGAAGAAGAGGAAAAAAACGCGCTCGTTTAAAATCAAGTGTGTTTTGTTCAATATACGAGACAAACGAACGTGTTCAATCTGATGAAAGAAAGAATTTATTTCATGTCAGTAGCCAGCGGACATTGGACAGAAAAAAGCACAATGAAAAGAGCTTTTTAGTCATATTTGAACAACAGACACGTACAAAGAAAGAGAAAATGATTGACAAAAAATGAGCTGGATACTCCACACTGTTTATTGAATGGATTAAATGTGGACATAAGAGTAGTTAGGTGTTGATATACACTCTTTATCGAGCAGTCGTTTTTTCTTTCCCGTTCTTTACTTATTTGCAAAAATAACCTTCAAACTTGTTTCTTTTGCTTCTGTTCAAAAGGCTTCAATCGTTTATTTTCGTCCAAGCGACCGAAAGCACAATAACATCCCATTGAACGAACTGAAGAGAGAAATACAAAAAAAAAATGAACTTTACTCTTTCTTTTTCCAAGGCATACATTAATCACGCATAAAAAGACGTTTCGAGATTGCTTTTTATTTCTAACCGATTGTTCATTCGCACACACCTTACAACGAGTAGTTAAACATTGAACAAAACTTTAAATTGACATTATCGATGACAATACGTAAACAATAGCAATCGATGTATTCGAGATTTTCGATCAGTTCATGCGGTACACAAAGATCAAGGTTCATTGAGTTGACATTACTACTCACAAGCAAACAATCAACGTCAGTTTCGCTTTCGTCTAATAACTGTTTCATGCACAATTTTTTGCTTGTGCATCGACGTTCAACTGCTCTATCTTCATTAGAGAAGAACACAAAGAGAAAGGCATCTTCTTTTGGTGTATTTGAACATGAGAAGACGAGAAGGAAAAAAATCATCATAATTCGGGTCGTTCTCTTTCGGTAGACATTCTGCTATATTTATTTTGTATACACACTGGACTCATGACTCACATCGGTGAAGAATATGCATAGCAAAAAAAAACTCCATAGTACAGTCGAAAAAGAAGAAAGAAGAGAAAAAATGGCGTCGTCATCGTTCATCGTCGACCGATGGTCAAGTCGTCCCGGCGAGAAATACAATTAGACAAATGTATGCATGCCCAGATGTATATGTACAAAAAAAAATCTAAGCGAGTCCTATGTGAGAGCATATATTCTTTCATTTATGAAGAAGGAAAAGAAAAGGAAAAGATGTTGTTCTTCTTTTCTGCTTTGCGCGCCGTCGCGTCCACCTCGAAAAAGCCATTTCTGAACCTGCCATAACTATACAAAAAGAAAAAAGAGAGAGAGAGAGAGAGAGAGAGAGAGAGAAGAAGAAGACGAAGAAAAAGAAGTCTTGCTTGTACACGAACTAAGAGAGGAAAAAAGAGAATATAAGCACGAGAGAAAGAGAAAGAAAGAAAAAGAGCGATCACAAAAACAAATGAGAGAGAGAGGACACGACGACGAACAAAAACACACACGCCACCCATGAACGGGGCTAGATCATTGTGTATAGATCATTTTAGACAAGAATTGCACGTTTTATCCGACATTTTTGTAGAATTCAAATATGCAACATACATCTTCAACGACTTCACCATTAATAGAAAATTTTCAAATTTTACCCATGTCAACAAATACAATCGGCGATAGTTCAACGTCGAATGACACGCAATATTCATCGTTGTTACTTAAGAAGAAACTAGCGATATTTGACAATACATCAAAAAATTCCACGGCAGATGTCAACTTGTCAAATGAGACGATCACAAATCCAATATCTGTAAGTTGTTCATCGTATTCTTGGAGAAAATAATCTTGATATACAATGCAACTATTTTGCAGTTAATCAAGCCGTCTAGTACAACTTTATCAATCAATGAGAATGAATCTGTCAAAAGCGCCAGTCGAGTAAGAGTGAATGAAATTATCGATACGATGTTTTTTATTTCGATTTCATCTAGCGTCGTAAACCTCTTCGACCTTGGTCATTATCAGCACGTGGTGAAAGACCAAATTCGGTATGTTAAATAATAAATGAAAGACGAGTTTCGTACATTCCGGTGTCTTCTAGAATCATGATGTCAATCATTCGATTGAGCCAATTAGCGACGAGGAGGAAGATAACAAAACGGTAAGAAGCATTCATTAGTATTGTAGTTGTTGAATCGATTGTGTCGATTCGATAGGAAATGAAATATTCACCTGTGAATCACGAAACAACAAATAGTAATCAAGAGGAAAGTGATGAGCACGGTATTGAATGGCCAAAATGTTTATCAACAATTGAAGAAATCCTTAAATTATATCGCGTCGAAGCAGATGGTTCTGTCCAATGTATTCGATGTGGTTCAAATGCGAATCAAGATAATTTACTTGAACATGTATCTGTTCACTATCCATACAAGTGCTATTCATGCGGGTAAGTACGAATTTTCTTTCTAGAATCATCTGTGATTGCGAGATATTGTATAATTCAGAATCTCTATGAAAGTACTGGTAAGAACGAATCTAGCTATCTTCTGTCCTGTTGAGTCTTCTGTTCTTTTTATCGTTCGATTGTTTTGTCTAGGAAAAAAAAGGCAACATAACACATCAAACTATATTCTTTTGAATAGATTTTATTGTGATTCATCGGCGAGTCTTGATGAACATAATCGAACACATTCACCGAACACTTTTGCAAAGTTAACAGCTGAACAGCCATCCATTTCTTCATCAACTTCAATTAAATCATCAGAATTACTAAATGGTTCATCTACGAATAACAACAGTGAAAAATCGACTCCACCTAGTAAAGCCAAGGTTCATCGATGTCGACAATGTTCATTCATTTCCAGTGTGAAGGTATGCCTTGAAATGTCTCTCACACAAATAATCTTGATTTTATAGGAGGATTATTGGGCACATCATCGAGTACACATACGAGCTGATAAGATACTTGAATGTCCAAGTTGTCCATTTGTAACTGAATATAAACATCATCTTGAATATCATTTACGTAACCATCTCGGCTCTAAACCATTCAAATGTTCAAAGTAAATACGAGTTTTTTCAATTCATCTGATTGTTGCAACTGAAAATATCTTTTCTCATCTTCTAGGTGTGACTATGCATGTGTTAATTTATCGATGTTACGTTCGCACAAGAAATCTCATTATCGTCATCTTTTATTTAAATGTTCCAATTGTTCCTTTGAATCTAAACAGTATCAAATATTACAAGAACATCTTCAAATTGAAGGACATGAGCCTTATGTCGATGAAAATATCGAAGAATTCCTAAAAGAATATTCTAATGGAATCATGAACAATAACACCAATAGTAACTCACCACCACCAACCATGACAGCAGGATCATCAGCGAAGAATAACACTCGTCCATCAGCTTCGAAGAAACGAAAAGCAGCACCCACAGCAACAGCACCTGTAGTCAAACGTACTTCTTCAACATCATCGATTGGTTCATCAGCTGCAGCCATGTCACCAATATCTAATGATGAACATCAAATGGATTCATCGTCCACATCAACAACAGTAGTACCATCAACTGTGCCATCAACACCGCTAGTCTGTACTTTATGTGATTACGTTGCGGTGTCTAAAGAGGGTCTTGGTGTACATTTATTCCAGCATGCATGCAAAAAAAGTGATCTATTGAATCGATCGTTACTAGCAGGCGCAGCCATTGATCCTGCAACGAAATTAATGGAATTATTCAATGGAAAAATCGGACCGTTCAGCAATGGACAGGTATGAAATCTACCGATAAAACATCGTACTTCCTAAGAGAACATTTTCATTCTGTCTTGACTCTCTATTCTAGCTTAATGATTTCATCGCTCCATATCAACAATTTCTTACACAACAGATCCAATCCCATTTGTCCTCTGCAAGTTCATTATCTTCGACACCTACTGGTGTTCATTCCTATCATCTCGATAGTAATAACAATCATGCTCCACCTCCACCGTCGCTCCTCAACGGTGGTTATTCATTATTGTCTTCATGTATTAAAACCGAATCGAATGAAAATTATCTTCCGCTATCGAAATCCAACGACACAAGCTTAAAACGACAACGAAAAGAACAAGTATCAGCTTTGAAATACTCATCGGACGGTAGCAATGATAGTTATGCAACAGAATTAATCAATCGTCATGATCAACAGACTCAAGTCGATGAATGTCAAATCAAACGTTTATTCGAATGTTTTCATTGTGAGATCATTTTCAAAGATTTCGCAATGTACTGTACACATAAGCAATTGCATTACTCACCTGACAATCCATTTCGTTGTGCACAATGTGGTGAACAAAAAGCGAATAAATACGATTTTTTTGTACATGTTGCTCAACAAGCTCACGAGCTCACCTGATCGAACAAGACAATCTTTCTCGTTCTCTTTTTCTGGCATTTATTTCTCTTCTGGTTTGTACATTTCTTTCTTCTTTTTTGTTGCTGTTGATTTTCATTCTTTTCCTTGTTTTGGTTTTTCTTTTCTTCATTTGCCATGACATTCAAGAAAACAAAAAATACATATACGGATGTAAAAAAAATGTGTCTCGAATTCATTTATTTCAAGTTCAAGAAAAAACTTCTTTTCGATAATCACCGTACGTATTCAAAAGTTCTTCATCAACCATATACTTCGTGAGTTCTTTGTCTGTGGTTGAAGCAAGTCGTTCTTTCAAATCTTGTAAGAATTTATCGATTTCGATGTGATAATCTAAAACGTTGGATTCGAGATAATCTTGTACATTTGCATCTCCTAATTTATGGCAAGCATGAACTTTTTCCAGTGTTTGATCATTTTGAAGTTTGGCTTGCTCTAAACTTCCGAAAACGATATCGTTTGCTAAGTTGTGTATGCCGCTGTGAATTTCGATTCCGCTCTTATCGATTAAATCCAGAGAATCAAATTGACGTAGAACTAGAAATTTGGCGAGATCATGAGCTTTTGATACACCATCGTCGCTCAATTTGAGGTATAAACTCGAGAAGCCGGCGAAACCTTGTGTTGTACCGACTTTCGATGATAATTGTAGATAATTGTATGAATTGGAAAGTTCTTTGGTCAGTAGTTCTTCAAGACAGTCTTCCTTTGTCTTATGGCCAGATTTTTCTGTCGACGATTGAACGACAGATAAAGATGCTACGATACACATGAGAGCAAAGGTTAGTTGCATCGTTGTTAGCATTCACTTTCAAGATCACGAGAAGAAATGATTGTGTCTGTTCTAATGCAATGGGACAATAAAGACAGATGATACTGATAAGACTGATAACAGATTGTTGTTGTTGTTTTTTTTTCGTTTTCATAACAGATTTTGTTATTTTTCAACATGTGCACTGCAAGAAATGTAATTGAATAAACTAGAATCTTTCTTTTTCAAATGATATTAATGATTCGAAATTCTCTCTTGATCAAGCTATTTTCATCAACATTATTTGAATCATTCTCAAAAATCTGATTTCACTTGAAACCCTGTTGGCCTTCATCATTCGTGTAGATTCGATTACTTACAGGTATAGACAACGTTCTATTTTGTCAACATAAAATCGACACTCTACTCCCCCTTTTTTTGTCTTTCTTCTCGTTCGTTCGTTGGTTGCCAATGAGTATTTTTATCGGTTTTACCACCACAACATCCTAAGACTCGTTCACAAAAAAAAAGAGTGCTTGAAAGTTTCTTCCTACATAACACTTCAAAATTCTGTATGGAACAAACAGAAACTAATCCAAAGACAACGACTTCCTCTCGTTTTCGTCAGCATTCTCGCCTGACACAAAATTTCGTTCTTGTTTGGTTAGATCCAAACTTGCAAGCCGATTCGATCGATGAAGAACATCGTGGTGTTGTCAATCAAGTTGAAGCTGTCATCAATGCTGTACATATCTTTAGTGATGTGAATGAATGTGCCCAATTTCTTCGCGAGATCAAACGCGAGAAGATCTTCATGATCGTTTCTGGCCAAATGGGTCAGCATACGATTCCTCATATACATGATATAGCAAAATTAGATTCGATTTACGTGTTCTGTGGCGTCAAATCTAAGCATGATAAATGGGTACAAGAATGGCCGAAAATCAAAGGTGTTTTCACTCAAATCGGTCCAATTTGTGATTCGCTGAAGCAAACACTTCAACATTATGAACAAAATTTTATTTCATTGAGTTTTGTCGCTCCAACAGACATTGTTGAGCAAAACCTTGATCAACTCGACCAATCATTTATGTATACCCAAATTCTCAAAGAAATTCTCCTAGATATTGAATATAACGACCAAAGTATGAAAGATTTCCTCGCATTTTGCCGGAATCAATATCGAAATGACCCAAATGAACTGGTCTTTCTCAAAGAATTTGAGAATACTTATCGAAAACATTCACCTATTTATTGGTATACACATCCAGGTTGTGTTTATTCGGTACTTAATCGAGCTTTGCGTACGCATGAGATCGATACGATTATCAAAATGGGATTTTTTATAGACGATTTATATAAAGAAATCGAGAAACTTTACAAACAGCAAACAGCTGGACAGGAAAAAACTTCGTTTATTGTTTATCGTGGACAAGGACTATCTAAAAAAGATTTTGAAAAGTTGTGCAATGCAAAAGGTGGATTAATGTCATTTAATAACTTCCTTTCGACGAGTAAAAAACGTGAAATATCCTTGGAATTTGCTCAGGA
This sequence comes from Adineta ricciae, assembly GCA_905250025.1. Classification (NCBI taxonomy): domain Eukaryota; kingdom Metazoa; phylum Rotifera; class Eurotatoria; order Adinetida; family Adinetidae; genus Adineta; species Adineta ricciae. The sequence continues at coordinate 115,013 of CAJNOJ010000287.1, forward strand.
TGCATTGAATGACATTGACTTAGTCGGTGTTCTTTTCAAAATGGTTATTGATCCATCGGAGTTAGCTACGCCGTACGTATTAATCAAGGATGCTGAATGTTATTTTAAAAATGAAGAAGAAGTTCTTTTCTCAATGCAGACTGTGTTTCGTATTGGAGAAGTCAAACAAGTTCAAAAGAATAATCGACTTTATCAAGTGATTTTAACCTTGACAAATGGTAAAAACAAACAATTGAGCTCTCTAACCGAGCTACTTCGTGAAGAAACCGCTGGCGCGACGGGTTGGTATCGGCTGGGAATGTTATTAATTAAATTAGGAAAATATGACGAAGCGGAGCAAGTCTATCGAACATTGTTCGAACAGACCAATGAAGACAATGAAAAAGCATTGCTTCTCCATCAATTCGGACTAATTAAACGAAATCAAGGCGATTATGTGAAAGCATTGACATTCTATCAACAAGCTTTGGAGATTTATCAGAAAATCCGACCCGAAGATCATATGGATCTCGCGACAACGTACAACAACATTGGTCAAGTGCATAATAATATGGGTAACTATTCCGAAGCACTTGCACACTATAAGAAATCATTAAGAATTTATGAAAAAATTCTACCGGAAAACCATTCTTCCTTAGCCGTTTCGCACAACAATATCGGTTTAGTCTATAAAAATCTTGGTGATTATACTCAAGCGCTTAAATCTCACGAGACAGCATTAGAAATTGAGCAAAAAACCTTACCGCCTAATCATCCATCGTTAGCTACCTCGTATAAAAATATTGGATTAGTTTATAAAAGTATCGGTGAGTATTCGAAAGCATTATCATCACACGAAAAAGCATTAGAAATCGAACAAAAGACATTACCAACTAACCATCCATCATTAGCCATTTCGTATAATAATATCGGTTTATTGTACGATAACATGGGAGAATATTCCAAAGCACTTTCGTATTATGAGCAAACACTTGAAATTTATCAAAAAATTCTTCCATCTTATCATCCTGATTTTGCCATGTTTTTCAATAATATTGGTTCCGTTTATAAAAACATGGGTGAATATACCAAAGCGTTAAGTTTCTGTGAGAAAGCATTAGAGATCGAAATGAAATCACTTCCACCCGAGCATCCATCTCTAGCGATTTCCTACAGTAATATTGGTATGATCTATGATAATATGGGACAATATGCACAAGCGCTTACCTCTCATGAAAAAGCATTGGATATTTGCCAGAAAACTCTCTCTCCTGAACATCCGATGTTAGCAATTCTGTACAATAACATCGGCTCTGTACATGATGACATGGGCGATCATAAAACAGCATTAATTTACTACCAAAAGACGTTAGAAATCGAACAAAAGATTCTTCCATCAAATCATCCTGACCTAGCAACAACGTATAATAATATAGGTTTAATATACGACCATTTAGATGACTCTGCTCAAGCACTTTCTTCACATGAGAAAGCACTTGAAATCTATCAAAAAGCACTTCCTTCAAATCATCCTGACCTTGCCAATTCTTATAATAGTATCGGTTTGACTCATCAGAAAATGCACGAATACCAACAAGCACTGTCATTCTATGAAAAAGCCTTGGATATTCGACAACGGATATTACCATCGAATCATCCAGATTTAATTGCCTGCTACGGTAATATCTGTCAAGTGTATCAAATCATGGGTGAACAATCTAAAGCCTCCATGTTTTATGATCGGCTTCTTCAAGCACAAGCAGATACTGCTGGAAAAACTCCTGCGACTTTGTCAACAGTTTATACAAATATTGATCAAATCTACGATGGGAAGAAAAGCGTATCAAAATCATCGCCTAATTCAAGTCTTATCGCACAACCAACTTTGTTGGATGACAAACTATGCCGCCTGAAAAACTTCCGACAAAAATTAGAGAGAATTCGACAGAAAACCAAATCATAAGATCGAAAATGTCAAAAACTCACTCTACTTATTGTTTTTTTCTAGAATTCTAAAACATTCCTGCATATTCTCGAAATAAAAAGAAACACGCCTACATCTTTCTTGCAAAAATTCATTGAACTTGTGAGCTGATAAACCAATGATTGACGTTATGCCTAGTACGAAGACGTATCAAGCTATCATCTTAATTTGAGAAGAATGTGTGCACACCGTTGCATGTCTTCTTATTGAGCATAAAGAAATGTGTGTCGGCAATATGTTTATCTTTCCACCTCTCTTCTTCTCACCGGTAGGTCAATTAGATTATGAACGATTTCTATAAGTTACATCGATGAATATATTTTCTGGCAACGATTAAAGGATCGAAATTGAACAACAAATAAAATATTCATTATGTTGATCCTCACACCTCTGACGATTGATCGATAAGCATCGAAATATCGATTTTGTAATGGAATTTTACTGTTGAGAAAGAAAACGAAATTCACAGATCTCTTCATACTTCTATGGTTACATATCGACCATCTTGATTCGTTTCGAGTGTCTTTTCCCATTTAGTTCTTACTTGACTGATTGATTGATTGATTACATGATTACATGATTAGTTGTATATGACGTTATTTTTTCTCGTCTATGTTTACCGTATACATATGCAGATCTTCACACATCTATGATATCAATTCACAATGTAATATTTTGTTTTTCAATATAATCGATAAAGGCAAAAGTCAATACTTTCATCAAAGTGAAAGATTTACCGCTCATCTTATTCGAAACTGAACTAAGGAACCTACGTTAACTATGTGATGGAGAAGTTTTTATCTATTTCCAAGTTCTAAACATCCCCATGCCAGTAAAAGGATAATACTTCGACTACAGTATGCAGAAGAATTACAATTTAGCTGTTGTTTTCCAATGAGTCCATCAATTAGTCGCCTATAGTGTTATTGTTTAACCAATTAGTGTAAATCAATTAGCGTATCAAATAGGCTTGGCATTTTTCTTCCTCTTCTAATCTATCAATTGATTTGCTCCAATAAAATCGACATTCACCACTCTCTCACTTTCCTATTGGTCAAAGTCGAGGCGAGAGAAAAAATTCATCAACTACAAATAGATTTTGCATCTGGTGCAATTTCATCATTCGATTGACAACATTTCTACTGTTCACTTCAACTCATTCACCAACATGGAAGACGATCGTAGTCTTAGCCCAGCAAGCAGTGTCTCCAGTCACAACGAACATGATATGGATCAACAAGAAATTCGATTTTATCAACCAATGTTCAAGTAAGTGGATCTTGTATTCCATCAAGTTGAATCTAGTTTTTTTTTCTTATTTATCATCTAGTCCACTTTGGTTTCCATTTACACCAATACGGAATTCACCAATGTTTAATTCAATGTCATTTCAACAACCTACACGTTCGACAACACCGATGGTTCGACATAATTTCAAGAGTATCGATGAACTTCTTTCCCCTATCCCTAATTCTTTTTGTTCGACTCCCTCGCAACGAAATGGTAAGAGCATTTTCTATATTTCTTTGCTGCTATTTAGACGAACGTTCGTAAGTAAACACGTAATCAGTTTTCATTTCTCTGAATCGTCTTGAAACATTTTGATATTATATTCCTATCGTTTAGATGATACCGGTTACAGTTCACAATTGTTGTCTGGTTCGTCGCTTTCATTACGACAAAGTCGCGAATCGATCGATTCTCATGAAAACGAAGATGATTTCGAGAATGTCAAGCCAACAAGCTCATCATCACCAATTGTTGATATGAAAAAGCAAAGCACTGAATCGGTAAGTTCGTCTAATGATTTGTTAACGCAAAAATTATTGATTTTGTTTAGAAGAATAACAAATCGAAAAAGATTCGCACTGCTTTCACCGATCATCAGAAATTAAGTCTGGATCGCTTCTATGCTACAAATCGTTATCCAGATCCTACCCAAATGGAAACATTGTCACGTTTACTATCCCTCGAAGAGAAAGTCATTCGCGTTTGGTTTCAAAACAAACGTTCTCGAGAAAAAATTCATCCAAAAAACCAAGTATCCAATGCAACTGCAGCAATGACTATGTGGCAACAATTTTCCTCAACATCCAATTTTCCTCATGGAATCTAGATAGATTGACAAATCTCGTGGTTGTTTTTTATTCGATGTCCGCAGTATTTTTTGTACATAGTGATATTCTTGTTGAATAAACAGACGAAAAAAAGCGAAATGAACAATTCTGTTAATCAGTTCAAGTGATGATTTAGATAGCTGTGGATAGACAATTGTCGAAGAGCAAGCGGAGAAAATCAGTCAAAATGAGTGAATTGTTGTATTGCTTTTGAAACAGATGTTTGCGTTCCACTCACTCATATTTTCATGCAGAAAGAAACTAGAACAAAATCGTTCATATGCGCACAGATGTTTGCAGAAGGAAAATCTTAATGCGAGATTAAATTTTATTATCAATATAGGATTGAAAGGCAGTAGTAAAAGATAAATGCATTTATGTTGATTTCTTTGCGTGCCCAACAAACGAATCCATTGTCGAATGTAAGCCGATCATTTCATGTGCTTCAAGTTCAGCTGCGATCGGTGCGATACTAAAAAGAATGAGAACGAACGTAGGAGTGTTGTCACTTTTGTGCTCAGGTTCATTCAAACCTGGATAATGCAACTGAAAGTATTAAGGATTTCGGTAAAAGCAATAAATTTTGATTTTGACGAATTGCTTTCACGATGCGGTCGCAGACTTCTTCTTGTTTTAGTAGAGGTGTCAAATCGCTGATAATCAAATGGAATGTAGTTCATAGAAATCATTTCGACTTACTTTGTACGAGCGCCATCGAACATTCCTGTATTGATGAAAGTCGGACAAACAACTGTTGTTTTGATCCCATCTTTTTTTAAGGCATACAATTCATGTCTAAAAGAAATACAAATAAGAACGATGTATGCTATATCGGAAAAGAAGGCTTTCTACGTTAATGCTTGATGTAAACCAACAGCAGCAAATTTCGATGAGCAATAATCAACTAGACCAGAGACACCATTCAGACCTGCTGCACTAGCAATGGTCACAATATGGCCATGATTTTTTTCTAACATTGACGGTAAGAATGCTTTCAATATCTACGACAGAGATTGCTAGATCATCTGGACAGATACATATACTTTCTTATACCCAAAAGTGAGCAAGAACATTCACATCGAATGTCCGCTGGATGGATGCATCGCTACAATTGACCAGTGTTTTACCCGATACAACACCAGCATTGTTAATAACCATGGTCACGTTACCAACTGCCTCTTGAACCTACATTACCAATTTTAAAAGTCTTCTGTTTCTAACTTACATTAAAATAAGCGTTTACCTTTTTAGCACATTCATAGATGCTTTCTCGACTAGTCAAGTCACATCTCATTGCGTGAACACGATTAGACTTTGTCATGCTGTTCAATTCTTCCGCGACACGAGCATTGTCAGTTTCGTTTACATCCCAAAGAACAAGTGTACAGCCAAATTGAGCTAACCGTTCTGCTACACCTTTTCCAAGACCACTTGCAGCACCGGTGATCAGGACAGTTTCCGACGAGAGATCTTTAAGTGGTGGTCCACCAATAATGAGATTGCGAAGAGCATAAAACCAGTGCTTAACTAATATGAGAAGCACCATGAGATATTGTTGAGCAACACGTATTGTAATCATGACTTAATCAGATCTGGAAAAGATTCTCATAAGTGTATGGTGAGCTTAGTCGTATAAACATAGCAGTACTATTGTCTTTATCAAAATAATCATAACTTGAAAAACAATTAAGTGTCACAATTTAGAAAAAATAGAGTAGTATGAAAAAGTGATTTGGCAACTTTCACAGAGGAAAGTAAATATAATCAGCGACGGCCAACAAATGTGTCCATAGAATGATGAAGACCGGTGGCACCTTGCGCTTCGATTTGTGCTGCTGTTGTTGATAAGCTATACAAAAACAAAAGAAACGATAGCTAGTAGTTCAATGAAATGAGAACGATTCTTCTTTGCTCGTCATACCTTTTTATAATAAGTCCCAATTTTAGCACTTTAGGTATCAACAACATATGTTGTTCTGTTCGAATAGCTTCCACGATTAAGTCGCACACATTTTCTGATTTCAACAATGGAAATAATATACTAAAAATAAATAGCAGTCATTTATTAGATAGCTTTTGTCGCTGATTTTACCCTGTTTTAACACCTTCAAACATGCCCGTGTCGATGAAACTTGGACAAACAACGGTTGTTTTAATACCCGTTCGTTTTAAAGCGTGTAATTCATGCCTACAGTAAATTCATTGGAATTTCTAGTAGATTTGAATACCAAAGATCTCCTACGTTAATGACTCGTGTAAACCAACAGCCGCAAATTTTGACGAGCAATAGTCAACTAGACCTGCTGCACCTGTTAAACCAGCACCACTAGCAATTGTAACAATATGGCCATGATTTTTTTCTAACATTGACGGTAAAAATGCTTTCAATATCTGTAGATTAGAACAATCAAACGCTAGATGGTAAATCGATAACAACCACGAACCCAAAAGTGAGCAAGAACATTCACATCGAATGTCCGTTGGATGGATGCATCACTACAATTGACCAGTGTTTTACCCGATACAACACCAGCATTGTTAATAACCATGGTCACATTACCAACGGTTTCTTGGACCTTAATCGGAAATTCGCTCATCAATCGATATATATGTATATATATTGATCACTTTTAGTTTACTTTTTTAGCACATTCATAGATGCTTTCTCGACTAGTCAAGTCACATCTCATTGCGTGAACACGATTAGACTTTGTCATGCTGTTCAGCTCTTCAGCGACACGAGCATTGTCAGTTTCGTTTACATCCCAAAGAACAAGTGTACAGCCAAATTGAGCTAACCGTTCTGCTACACCTTTTCCAAGACCACTTGCAGCACCGGTGATAAGCACAGTTTCTGACGAGAGATCTTTAAATTTTGGCCCAACGTATAATGAATGGAATAAATCACGAAACCAATGTTTGAATAAAACATAGAAGAGTTTAATATACTCAAGAATTAATGCAACTGCAGACATCAGATTATGGTTAAATCTGAAGTTAAACAAAAAATCGAAGTACTGAAAGTTCTTAGTTCACAGAGAGCGTAGTAACCTGGACGCCTCAAGTTGATGGAAGAAGAATGAAGCAAGTGAAAAGATATCTATTAAGGTAGTCTTAGTAGAGCAAAAAGAAATGCTTCGTATTTATTCTTTTAATATGTGGAACGCGACTTTTAAAATAAATCTCTATTCAAAAGAAAACACTGGAGTGTTTACGAATTCCCTTTTTATTATCTATGCTTGCTTTTTTCCTCACAGTATGTTAGATAACAAGAGCGCGAACTTTATCAAGTATTATCTTTATAAATAGACTTTGATACATCTAGCGTATAAATCAAATTGCAAGTACTTAGTCCCGAAAAGCGTTTTTACATTGCACGAGAAGGAAGTAGATACATAAGAAAAGAGTTTAGGTGTGTATAAATATATTTATGACTACCTGTGTTGAGAATTTTGTTATCGATACATAAGCAATAGCAAATAACTGGTTTGCATGGTTGATTTATATAGATGCCGCCAGAAAATGTGAATTAATAGGGAACCTTGATGAAATATACTATGAATATTGGTATTTCGGTTGTAGTAGTCTTTTCTTTTCCTGTGATGATTCGTATATCAAGAAAGTTTTATGTATAGAAGATGAATAGACATGTTTATTAGAATAATAAGAAAATGAACATTAAATAATAGTTGAATTTTCACAAATTGCTATGAAGATAAGTAAGAAAATCTGACAATGTCAATGAGTTTCAAGTTATGTCTTGGATCACAATTCTATTTGGATTGTTTAACATCTTTGTCGACTTGACTGATAAGTGTTTTCAATGTTTCCCATTGATCAATAGTTAAACTAATACCTTAATGTTAAAAACGAAGATTATTCATCAAATTGATGCGAAACACATTCCATTTTCTACCTTTTTTGCCTGGTTTTTCGACACCTTTATCATCGTAATATTCACGAATGTTGATATATGGTTTACCTCGAAATTCACTCACTGACACGTAACGTAATTTACCAAGCTAGACAGAAAAATATCCAAAATCAAAGTTCAGAAAATGCACAGAGAAAAAAAAACTAGTTTACTTCATAGAGCCGTTCACCATTTGCTCCTCGTTTCGAAGCTACTTCTCCCTGTGCTCCATCAGTCGATGTTTTCAATCGTTTGTTTGCTGACTATATAAATATGAATGAGAAGTCAATTCAGATCAAAGATGATTTATTTACATCATCTTTGCTGGTCGTTTCTTTGGTTTTGGGTTTTTTCGTCGTTGAAACCGCACCGGAGTCTTGATCACTAGCTGAATCAGAACTATCGATAAATTCTTTTGACTTTGGCATCGTTGTCGGTAGTAGAATGTGTTAAATCTATAAAACAATCTAAAAAAATATTCCGTTAACGTTTTAATTCTCTCAAAACAAATTCATAAACAACAAATGTTATACAACAAGCTGGTACTACCCGATAGAGTGCTGGTACCAAGCCTTTATAAAACCCACCGATGCCTTCTCGAGAATATGTGCGTCTAATTACATCAACTACCCCGTTGTATTGTTGATGTTGATCTTGTAAACGCGTCCGAACAACTTGATAAGGATAGGTTATGCTCGCTGCCAGTAACTTCGATGTGGCGGAGAATGTTAAAATAATCGAAGTTGAGAGGTGAGTCGTGTGAAAATTTCTACTGTAGAAATCTTTCATTTGTTCATAGGTAACAAATTGAATTGTACCATGAATTGTGCCAAATATGCCAGGTGTAAGACCTTTGTAGAATGCTTTGATACCTTCTGATCGATAGATTTTCCGAATACAATCAAACATGTTTTTGTAGTACGTGTCTTTTCGATAATCAGCGTATTGTAAACACATTCGTGTTTTAAGTACCCATATTGGATTCGTTATGCTTATTGTTGTTACACCAGCTACAGTCGAATAGACGAGACGATCCTTTAATGTGACGTTTTGTCTTTCTTTGTTGTTAAGAATATCAACGGTATTGTAAAGAAATAGATAAAGACCCCAAGATATGCCATTTCCAAGAACGTTTGGCGCTACACCTTGATATAAACCATGCATGAGTCCTTTCTCACGATAGATCGTACGGAAGGCATCGAATAGGCTTGTATAATGCGGCCGGTATGGTAATGATGAATTTGGAACAACAAATTTGGTTTCTGTGACTTGAAAACGAACTTTAACTAAATCGAATGGATGCAGAATTAATGATGAAACAACACCACCACTAAGACCAGCAAGAAATTGATTGTATTGAATACTAGATAAAACACGAGAAAGTAAGGTATCATTCATCTAAAATAAAAAGAAAAAACATCTTTTTATCAAACTTCAAGTTCCCAATAGAATCATTGGTTCAAAATGAATCGAATGTAACTATTTACTCAGCTTGTATTGATAGGAGTGCAAAGATTTTGTCTATGATTATAGTGCGAAGGAAATCGGGGTGTTAAAGTGGCGTGTTTAACTAAATAGTGAAGCTTTGATTCGAATCAATGAAAAGAACCTTGAAAGAAATAGAAAAATTATAGTGGTGCCGAATAATGTAACGAATCAACCAACTAATCTAAAGTTTGCCAAAAAATCTGCCTCTACTCGATCCCATACAACTAAAAAACGTGAAAATCACAAAAACGGCCAGTTCGTTTATTGTCTTTTTATATTGAAAATTGATCAAAACACGAGAAAATCATTAAAAAATTGACCTTTGCTTCTAATTTTTCGCTCAAATAATATGTATATATCTCAATATTTCTATTTCTTTCCTGTATATATATTATTATTGTCTAGTATCTTGAAGAACATGATCAACATCAAGAGAAACAATAAGTTTATGTTTAATATCGCCGAGACAAACGAGTTTATTCATATCATTATTTGCTCCATGTTCATTGGTATTCGTCGATGTAGCCATTTCCGTCACCATGACATTTTGAAGAAATGATGCTGGTTGTGCGATGTCAACATCCAGATAAGTATCGTCGTTGAGTTTTAGTCGACATTTGCCAGATTTATATATTTGAAGTTTACCAAGAAAACCATCGGGTAAATCACTTAATGATGCTAATTCAGGTTTTGTTGTCGTTGTGGATGTTGATGAACGTGGACATGGTAAAACATCAGGAAATTGCATGAGAATGAGTTGAGTTGGATCATGGAGAGATTCTTCTGGTTTCGGCATATCTGTTGATATCATGGGTTCTTCTTTAACAATCGGATTTGTTGTCGGTTGAAGTTTTTGTTTAGAAAATAAATGAATGAAGGAATCGACGTGTTCAGAAGATGTTGAAATCGGTTCTTTAGTTTTTTGAGTCACATTTGGCTCTTTTTTTACATCAAATACAGATTTACGTTCGGCAATGGGAATTTGTCGTGGTTCGTACTCTTCTTCAATTTCATACTCCAAACCATCGACATCACCGATCACAGTTGTTTTTCTTTGACCGAGTTTCTTTATGTTGAGTATTTTCGGATTCGATGCAGAACTTTCACGTTTAATTGATGATCCTCGCGAAGACGAAAAGGATGCCGTAGATGAGACAGGTATTTGAGCATTGCCTTGAAAGAAACCTTCCATTTGCACGTAGTTTCCCCGATTATGACCCCCACGATAATTTCCACGTCCACCGCGAAACGATTGTGATCTATCACCATTCGTTGTATCTCGCTTATTTGTTGTTGATGAATCTTTATTGGAATTAGACAAGGATATATCGGTTGGAGTATCACCTTCCTCTTTCTTCTTTTTAGAGACACCTAAATTTGGCGTGAATTTTGGTGCCGAACGCGCAGCTGCAGCAAGACCGGATGTATTGCTAGCACCTAATTTAGTCGCTAGTTGCTTCATCAATCTGTCGGAGTCTTGAATACTCGACGAAGTAGACGGTCGTGTTACTGAGGGACTGCGTGATGAAGATGCTGATCTGTCATCAGACTTGGAACCAGCTCCACGACCGCGTCCTCGATCAGACATATCTAAAACTGCAAGGAGATGTTTTTCAATTGCATCAGATTAAATGATGTCGATCATTGCAATATTGTTTTTCGAAATTATGCCGGTTTACTCTATACAAGTACAATGCGATGTGATAGGATATTGGTGATTCGTGGATTGAAAATTGACGAATGGATACTACCGATTATTTCAATTTCAGCTGCTAACAGCTTATTGAATTACAAAACATCATTGTTTTTCTCATGTACAATCTTACAATCTACATGTTTATGTTTTTTTTAAATTCATTCTGATTGAATGAGATCTAACGACATCTTCAGGATCTTTCAACACATGAAAAACTGAAATCCACTGTCTCTCCATTGAAATTCTTGTTGAGATCATTATAATCAGAAAAATGTGTTTAAGTTTACTGGATTTTATGTGATACTGTCGATATACGAACGATTCCACTGAATGCTGCTAACTTTCGCAAGTGTCGTCATTTTCTTGTTTACATCATTGATTGGCGATCAGCTGTGAAAAAATGAATTCTAAGCTATATAACATATCTTGAGATTAGTCGAGTAAACAACCGGAAGACGATATTCAGACATTAGCACCTGACGTAAAAAGTCTGTTCAAATTGCATCACATGCATAAGTTTCCGTCCGGTACATTTTTTTCTAAAAAAATATTTCTCGCTAATCAATACGAAACGTTTCCAAGTTACATGCTAATGTAAAAAAGAACGATACGTGTCAAATTTGTTTGATATGTTTAATGAAACGAGGGTGGTACGCAGTTCCACGTAATAGATTGTTTGAAGATACACGTGTGCATGTAACACCTATTCTTGATCAACCACAA